>OZ025887.1:5357449-5399949 GCA_964019415.1 Ianthella basta
TCTATGTATGTCAGATTTAATTCAGCACTCTGTGCCATTGTGACCAGCCTTCCCAGTTGTGCAGTGCTCCAGTCGTCCTGCCGCTTGTTCCCCTTCCCATGCTAACTTCAGATCCTTCAGACTGCCAATTCCTCTGAGCCCAATGACGGTGAGCACACTCCTGTTGGTGTTGGGCCGCAGAGCCAGTGGATGTTGGAGAGTGACAGTCCAGCTCAGGAGAGGAAGAACATGGCCTCTGGTGGCATCCTGGATGCCTCATATTCTGAGAAGGGAGGGTGGCACAGGGCTGATAGGGCTGCAGGGGGAAAGTGAGGAGAGGGTCGGGGGAGGAGGGGGAGGAGGGGGGGTGGGGTGAGGGAATGAGGTGGGAATTGGTGGTGGTGGTGACTGTTTCTCAGATGACCCTCATTGCCTGCTAGTTCATTGTCCAGCCATGCATAGGGGAGTGCATTGTGTAGTTGCTATGGTAACAAGATGGCCGGTATTGTGTCTCCTGTAGGCACTCCGTTTCAGATACACTCAAGAACTTGAGTGAGCTCTACCGCCGCCAAGGCAAGACGGACACAGCACAGGTTCTAGCTCAGTTTGCTGTGTCCTCAAAGAAAGTGAGCCTGACAGCCTCTCTTATATGTTTGCACACACAAAGGGACGTGTCTTTGTAAACTGCTATAAATATACATATGTGCACATGCGCACACACACACACACACACACACACACACACGCACACACACACACACACACACGCACGCACACACACACACACACACACACACACACACGCACGCACACACACACACACAGGGCTTAGATGCTGACCAAAAGGCACGTGTTAACGAAGTCCTCCAGAGTTCAAAGGGCAAGACTGGTGACATGCAAGATGATGATGACGACGATCGTTGCTCAGTGGCGAGCCAACCGGTGGTCTCCACCCAGAAGGCACCAAGCCCCAGGGTGTTCAGGAGGGGGTCTTTTGTGAGTGAGCGTGGGTAGCTAAGTAGCTGTGTGTGCATGTAAGTGTGTGTGCGTTTGGTGCAATATGCACAACATTTACTGTATATATACGTATAGTGGACCCCTTGATGAAGGGCTCACTGAATTTAAGGCACCTAATGAGGATAGTGTCAGGTCTCCAGCTGCTGTCCATAGAGATGTGTACAAAACTGAAATAAGAGCACCTTTCTGATCAGGACACTTGGACCTGCCCCTAAGTGCCCTGGAAAGTTTACAGAACAGAGTTAGAACAGAGAGGTGCCACTGAATGCAGCGGACACACTTGTATGTGAAAACCTGGCCACGGTGCTCTGATGTGTGCAGTGGTGCCTGCTGGCACTCGTGTTCTCCTCACCCATACAATGTACATGTGGTTGAGGTGGTACTGTTTTGTTGAAGCAGTCCCTCTTGTGTGAAGTAGTGTTCTCTACACATCATCATTCTCAATGCAGAGCCGTGACTCCCCAAAGCGGAAGTCCATTTCACAGAGCATCAAGAAGCTGTTTGGCTTCAAGCAACCGGATAGAGGTGGAGGGTAAGCTACTGTATAGTGAGTGTTGGGATTAAGAGCCAGGGAGCTGCTTATTAAGAGACACTATAGCACATAAAGTAGTTGTAGTGTTGTCTAATAGCAAGTTTGCATTGTGCATGCCGTGAGGCTTCGTGAGACTACTTGTGCATGTGCTTAAAAAGAGGAGTGAACCTGCAATCAACAGTGGTCCAGAGAAACATGAGACTTAGGGACATGCACGGCAGTGTGTTTCCAAAAAGCATCCACCTTGTATATGTACTGGCAGAAAATGCTTTAGAACTGATCAAACCTGAGATCAAGCTGCTTATCTCGTCCATCTCCTTGTGTCTGTCTGTGTGTGTGTGTGCATGCACATGCTGGTATGCAGTGTGCTAAAGGTGGCCTCAGCAGGGAGTGTTGATGGAACAGACACCTCCTCCACTCATCAGCGAGTCCATCCAAGCCTGTCACCAGTCAGAGGCACTCGGAGCTCCACCCCCAATAAAGATACCGACCAATGATATCTAAAAGAATCATTTTTACACCCAGTGTTTAATATAATATTGAACCCAGTCCCATTGTAGAGTTCAGTCTTCAAAATTCAGATTGACTCATTGTAATATAAAAGAATGATAAAATCAGTTAACCTGACAGACTGTCCACTTTGGTCCAACACAGAGATGCACACGCCACCACCTAACCCGTGACAGTGTAAATGTATATGTGTACTGCCTAAACGGGTTGTGAGTCAGGTCTACTGGAGTGTTGGTGTGCCTTGGAGAGCCAGTTTCTCCTCATACCGGTGTGCCTTGCTTTGGATGTGGCGCAGCAAAGCTTGTGCAGATCCACACTTGACATTGCACAGCTGACAGGACACAGACATTGTCTCACTGGACCTGTGAAAGTGACATGTACGTACATACATGTGAAGCAAGGAACTAACCACTGGCTGATGAAGTTAAGCAAGGAACAGCGACTACACTATAACTTGTGACAATGGTTACTGTGAGAAGCAGCCACCTCTCTAAATAGCCATCCACCTTGGCCCAACAGCATTCACACTAGCACAAACACTCTACAGTCCACTTCTGCAATGTAACACCAGGCCGCTCTAAATTAGCCAGCATCCTCAGCCCATAACATTGCCACCTCTTTTTAAGGAGAGCAGTACTCACTCGTTAGCAAGCCTGTGCAGCTCTGCAATGTGTTCGGCCATCTTGTGTGTAGCCGGAGGTAAGCTACACGGGGATTGTGCCCCAGTCAGGACTATCCCGGGGTGGAGGGGGAGGAAGAAGGCGTCGCCCACTGTCCCTCGCTGCTCTGGGTGAATCAGGTACTGAGGAGGGATCTGATTCCACTGGTACTGCCTCTTGAAGGTATCAACAGGGACTGACTCACGGGGAATGTGCAGAAGTCTATGGGAGGTGTAATACACAGAAGAGTACACAGCTTTAATATACAAGTCACACATGGATACACACAGTATACAAAAGGCAGTAGCAGCTTCCAAGCAGTGAAAACTGTGTTGCATTGTATATGTACATATACGCACACATACATACATATAGAAAGGGTTGGTTCTCTAATACCAGCTTCACAACAGGGTTGAAAACCTTGCCGACGTTTCGACCAGATGCTCTGGTCTTCTTCAGGGCGAAGAATCTTCGCCCTGAAGAAGACCAGAGCATCTGGTCGAAACGTCGGCAAGGTTTTCAACCCTGTTGTGAAGCTGGTATTAGAGAACCAACCCTTTCTGATGCCTGAGCCAGCTGAGAAGCCCTCACTTCATACATACATATACATAATATATATTGTACACATACTGTATGCATGCACATGTTTCAGACACATGCATTCCCCAGAAGTGATGGGTACCAAGGGTTCAGAGGTCAACTTGGTCTCCCATGTACAACAGTACATACACTGTGTGTATAAAGTTTGGGCACGGGACAGTACACTGGGAAGGGTATTCTGAAGCACTACTGTGTGGTGTTAATGTTGCTGTGTAGATGATCCGCCTCATGTTTCTGCCAGAAACTCCTTCAGAATGTACACCAGAGGCTGAATAAAACTTGCAAAAACACAAAATTGTATCCCATCTCCCCTCCTAACACAGGATCACTCCCCACTCATCCCAATCTTGCTCAGTTGCTTACTCCAAGAGGTCCATTCTTGCTCTCTTCTGAATCTTCTCCACTGCACTGGGTCCCCAAGTCATTGCGCCATCATCGCTGTCAAGAGCAAGGTTCACTGCCAGCCGTAGGTGGTTCACCTGAGAGAGGGAAGGGGGAGGGGAGGGGCCAGAGGAGGGGCAAGGAGGCAAATAGGATGGGTCGGAGGAGGGACAAGAAGGAGGGACAGGGGTGGGCTGGGGAGCACATGTATAGAGGTCCTATGAATATTGTAGTTGTGACAGCACAGGTCTGTACATATCCCAGGGAACAACTTACCAGTATCCTAGGTAACAACTGGCTCAGTCCCTCACGTATCCTAGGTAACAACTGGCTCAGTCCCTTACGTATCCTAGGTAACAACTGGCTCAGTCCCTTACATATCCTAGGTAACAACTGGCTCAGTCCCTTACGTATCCTAGGTAACAACTGGCTCAGTCCCTTACATATCCTAGGTAACAACTGGCTCAGTCCCTTATGTATCCTAGGTAACAACTGGCTCAGTCCCTTACGTATCCTAGGTAACAACTGGCTCAGTCCCTTACGTATCCTAGGTAACAACTGCCCTGTGTCCTAGGAGCATTCACCCCAGCCAAGAGGTAGGGTACCTTATGTACACATGCTACCAAGTCTGCGTTCATGGCGTCACAGACTCACTCTGTCTAGGTCTTGTTGAGTGATTGCTGTGTCAAATGCAATCTCCAGGTCATGTAGACTATACAGGGACTCCCCCGTAGCTGGGTCACACCCCAACCCACACAGAGCACCAATGTAACGAGAAAACATGGAGTCCGTCCTAAATGATAAGGTGAGGGGGAAGGGAGGGGAGAAGAGGGTGAGGGAGGGAGGGAAAGACAAAAAAAGGGTGAATGGGGAGAGAGAGGGTGAGGGAGGGTAGGGTGAGGATGAACACCTGCATAGTACACTCCTGTAACAAACACACACACGCTCGTCTCAAGCTACACACACACTGTGCACTACACTACACTACTCACACACACACACCTCATTTCCACTATTGGTGCAAACAGCAAACAGGTCAGCACTGGAAGCCCATGTATGTTGGGCAAGAGGGTAGTGTCTCTACAGCAATAGGTGAAGAGGAGAGAGAGAGAGAGAGGGGAGGACTGCAACACAGATGTAGCAGAGTGAGGCAGGTGGACCCCGGCACCCTACATACCTTACTAGGATGGCACTTCCTGCCGCATTGACAGACACATGGGTTGCAACCATCATCCGGTCACTTGTGTCTTGTGGTTCGTCATTGAGAGTGACAGAGTTGACAGAATCCTTTGCCACACGTGTTGACCTGGTGACATGTGGTGATGCACACGGGAAGAAGAATGACGCCATACTCCAAATAGCTATCTGCGTAACACAGAAAAGGGTAGTCATGGCAACTTACTTTGATCGTCCGACGCTTGTTAGAGATTGGAAGGACACCTCGTGAGGATTGAAGGGGCCCTTGAGGTGTACCCTAGCAATTCTGCCCATGTTGGGTGGGTAGCGTCCAGTTTTCTGTGCTTGTGTATACAGTTGGTCTTCTGTGCTCCACTCAACGCTGTGGACAACTTCGGACAACTTCAGCTTGCTACTCTCCCTCAAGCCTGCTTCACGCCGCGCTGAGGCGGCTACTGCCATCTCAGCTTCAGCTTGAGCCTGCTTTCTGGCTACCTGCAGTTGTAACACACACAGTGGACATACAGTACTGCACGGTACACTACATCTATCGTACTATATATGCCCACAACAGGGTTGGTGTACGTATTATATACTTATGTGCATGCACATGTATGTACAGTTGTTGTGTGTACATTCTATACAAATACACGTGTGCACCATACAGAAACATTTGTGGGTGAAATCTTCTCAAATGTTGATGATGTGAGCAATTACTTGTGGAACATTACATCCGATTTGTGCACACATGTGAGATTGTGTGTGTGTGTGTGTGTGTGTGTGTGTGTGTGTGTGTGTGTGTGTGTGTGTGTGTGTGTATGCGTGCGTGCGTGCGAACCTATGGGTGAACTAACTTTAGATTGATATGGTTCCTCCACCACTTTGGGCTCTGCAAACCCTTCCATTCTGAGGAGGTTATTGATCATCACATCTTCCACACCTGATGAGTCGTACAGGGCAACACGCAGGGCACCCTGCACTTGGGAGAAGATCTGTAAGTACGTACGTGTCAGTGCCAATGTGTGTGCGTGTGTGTGGGTATGTGCGTGCATGAGTGTTGTGTAAGACAGAGAGAGAGAGGGAGGAGAAGTTAACAGTGAAAGGTAAGCATCCTGATCACTACACACACACCACTGCAGTAGTTCCCCTTGAAGTGATACAATTCAAGTCACACCTCAGTAGCTGTTACACTCACATCAGCAGCTTTTACACTCACATCAGCAGCTGTCACACTCACATCAGCAGTTATCACACTCACATCAGCCACTAGGACCTTGCCAAAGGAAAGCTCTGTGAATCGTGTCACCGCCTGTTTAGTCCACTGTCCATCAGGAGACATGTGGAGTGATGGCCGCACTCCAATGAGGAAGCACTCAAATGCCTGAAGGGAAGTGAGGGGTCAGAATGGCAGCTACAGTCAACCAAGCCAGAGTGAGTGCTAAGAGGTCTGTCAGGTTGAACCCAAAGTGCTCCTTGTTAACCCCAAAGGGCACCTTGTTAACTCCAAAGAGCACCTTGTTAACCCCAAAGAGCACCTTGTTAACCCCAAAGAGCACCTTGTTAACCCCAAAGAGCACCTTGTTAACCCCAAAGAGCACCTTTAAGGCTACCACGACCAGTTGGCTAGAAGACTACAGGGCTGCTCAAAGGGCTCACCTGAGGAGGTAGCTGCAAGCACTCAACTGGTATCTCCCGCAAATTGCTTGCAGCAACAAGGTCATTGTTTCCATAGTCAATAAAATGTACCTGCAGACCAACGATACAGGAATACACCCACAGGAGCAGTGGAGACTGGGACGCCACAGAGACTAAGTACAACTATCACTACCATGCAGATGTTAATCATCATGGGGGGGGGGGGCGCGATTGCAAGAAGATAATCCTTCTGGTGCAAGGACCAGAGATTGAACAGCTCCTTCCCTCACCATTATGAGTCCATTGCTGGGTACAATAGATTGAATCCTGGCTCGGTAGTACTGTCCGTTCTCGGAATATGGGGCCACGCACATCTGTCCCACTAGGTCCTGTGGGGAGCTGAGGAGAGGGACGAGTCTGTCCGACGCTGCATTGATGGCATCCATCATTGTCTGGAGTTGCATTGTAGAGGATGTGTCCACTCTCTGGGCCCAGAAGTGAGCAGGGTCAACCACTTCTGTGATGATGATTTGAATGTATCCCAATTGGGGAAGGACCAGTGGTGCAATTTCAGCTGTGTTGGTGGATGAAGAGGCAGCCCAGTGGTGAGGGCTTGCCCTGAGGGGGGATTGGGAAGGGAAGTCCTGTTTGGATGGTACACTCACATGGACAGCAGCAACACACACAGGTAGACACACATACATGTACACACACACGCACGCACGCACGCACACACACCCTGCTGTGTGTTCGCCCCTTGTGTGCATCATCCTTTCCTTCTCCAGCTCATCGCCCTTCTCAGTTGTGTACAGCTCAAGATGGGTCTGCTGGAGCTGACGTAGTTTTAGAGCAAGATAGACAGCAGGGAGGGTCTTGTGAGACTGCGTCTGGTCAGACTGGTGACGAGAAGGGGCAGGACGTTCAAATTCCAGGTAGACTCTGCAACAACATTGAAGTTGCAGTGGAAATTATGCTGGAAAAAGAACATTGTGTGTGTGTGTGTGTGTGTGCATGTGTGTGTGTGTGTGTGTGTGTGTGTGTGTGTGTGTGTGTGCATGTGTGTGTGTGTGTGTGTGTGTGTGTGTGTGTGTGTGTGTGTGTGTGTGTGTGTGTGTGTGTGTGTGTGTGTGTGTGTGTGTGTGTGTGTGTGTGTGTGTGTGTGTGTGTGTGTGTGTGTGTGTGTGTGTGTGTGTGTGTGTGTGTGTGTGTGTGTGCAGTTGCCAGTAGCTAACTTGCTGCCTTCAAAATGGAGCATCTTTCCTCTGCCACACAGGTCAAACATCTGACAGAGAGCAGCTCTATACTGAAGAGGGTACGACGGCATTCCACTCAGCTGTCAGCACATGGAGGGAGGGGAGGGGCAGGAGGAGAGGGATGGGAAGGGCGGGGGGGCATCGCCCAATAACTCAGCATTACATAGCAGATGGACCACTGCACCACATTTCTTACTAGACCCACCATCACAGTAGAGAGAGGAGACAAACCGCAGATCTCTCTTGGGGCCTCTTCATTGTCGATTGGGCTCCACAGGAAGAAGTTGGGGTAGAAACCGCCACATATAATGATCTGTGCAAAAACAAGTATAATGTACATGTATATGTACATACATACGCACACACATAGTGAGGGCATGGTTGGCTGGTCAGCTGGTTTTCTGTTAGTCTCGCATAGCCCAGACCCTTTCCTCCATTTCTGCTGTTGCATAACAGGAAGGAAACCCACCCGGTTATTGTGCAATAGCCAGAAAGGAAAGGGTCTGGGCTACGCGAGACTAGTTTTCTGTGGGTGCCAGTGACTGTGAGACACTAACTGACCTTCAAGACAAGTAACTCATTGGCTGAGTATTCCTCAAAGTCACTAAAGGGGCCAGTAGGGCAGATTGTGTAACTTAAGGACAAACACACTCACCATACATATACTGCATATCCGCATGCACACACACGTGCACACACACATGCACACCCACATGCACACACACACACACACACACACACACACACACACACACACACACACATCCTAGCAAGATTTCCAGTGGGTTTGATGTTAAATTTCTCCAGACGGTTTTCAAGGTCTTTAACAAGGTCGGCCACCTATGTAGGAAGAGAGGAGGGGAGAAGGGGGAGGGAAGGAGGGGAAGGGGAAGAGGGGGAGGGGAGGAGGGGGAGGGGAGGAGGGGAAGGGGAGGAGGGGAAGGGGGGAGGGGAGGAGGGGGAGGGGAGGAGGGGGAGGGGAGGAGGGGAAGGGGGAGGGGAGAAGGAGGAAGGGCGGAGGGGGAGGACGATGAGGGGAGAAAGGGGAGGGGAGAAGGGGGAGGGAAGGAGGGAAAGGGGAAGAGGGATGGGGGAGGAGGGGAAGGGGGGAGGGGAGAAGGGTAGGAGGGGGAAAGATGGACCATCACATTGAATGGGCAAGTGATGCACTGACTACACCAGACCACTTCACTCAGTGAAGAACAGTGCCCGGGCACATACGGCCGTACATCATTGATAGCTTTTATCTGGATGAAGTTCCTGCCGCCCCACTCCACTTCCTGTAAAAAGGACCAATGAATCTCATTTCACTCACATTACATTGTGCCAAATGTACTGTCCTCACAGCTCACATGGTTGACAAGCATGCACATGGCACCTTTAGTCCATGCTTCATGCATTCTCTCACCATCCTTCTGTCTCTGAACTGTCCTGTTGTCTTCCTTCTCAGCCACTCTTGGTAAGCATTGAGCATTGCAATACAATCACTGTTGGAGTTATGAGCCCAGGACACCTTAGCCCTGGGGTGGAGAGGGGAGGGAGGGAGAGGACAGGGAGGGGGAAGGGAGGGGAGGAGAGGGAGAGGGGAGGGAGGGAGAGGATAAGGAGGGGGAAGGAAGGGAGGGGAGAAGAGGGAGAGGGGAGGGAAGGAAGGGAGAGGACAGGGAGGGGGAAGGGAGGGGAGGAGAGGAGAGGTGCAGTGGGCCTAGTGACATACCTATACACATAGTGATAGCTGATAGACAGCAGTTGGGAGCCTTTAGCTTGCTTAAGCCCTCCAACAATACCTATGTAACTGGGTCACTTACCTGAACGCCTCAAGTGGAAGATGGTAGGGCTGTGTGAAAAAGCTCTTGAGTGACAAGGCAGCTCCGATGGCCAGCATCTCAGAGAGACAGCCAAAGACGTGGCCCAGCAGTATCATCTTGCCCACTTTGACATCCACTGGAAGGGCTGCCAACACACGGCCCACAAAGGTTAGGTCTCCATCATACGGGGAGATGGTGTCACCTCGGTAGACAGACAGGGCACCAACCTGTGGGGGTGGGGGTGGGGGGAGGAGAATGGAGAGGATAGAGAGCTGTGCAGCTGTGCCCACATAGACCACACACACACACACACACACACACACACACACACACACACACACACACACACACACACACACACACACGCCACATTACATGCATAGGAACTGTAACAAGATGCAGCACCATCTGTTTAGACCATGTCAAAGTACCACTGCGGGAGTGTGCATACTGTATTGAACAGCACTGTAATGAGTGTGGAGCCAGGGCTCAGGGCCAAGTGGTAGGGACGCACACCTCCTTCAAGTTGAGGATGGTCTTCTCAATGTTGGAGAGGTTGGGGGGCTGCAGTGCTGAGGCGAGAATCCGCCTTGGTTCTCCCATCTCCAGTAGCTTGGCCCTCAAGACGGTAGACTCTAGTGGACAACGCTGAGGGGGAGGGGGAGGGGGAGGGGGAGGGGAAGCTGCCACAGTGAGTGCTACATTCCTCTTCCACTCAAACAATGTGCGCATGTGTGTGTGTGCATGTGTGTGTGTGTGTGTGTGTGTGTGTGTGTGTGTGTGTGTGTGCGTGTGTGTGCGTGTGTGCATGTGCGTGTGTGTGTGTGCTGACACCAACCTGCATCTCAGGTGTGGTGTAGTCCTGGAGCTGTTTGTGGTATGCCTCTCGTGTGATGAGACGGTAGCAAGTGCCAGCAGCAACACGGCCAGCTCGACCTGAAGGTAGGGCAGGGGGCAAAGGGCGGGGCAGGGGTGGGACAGCAGGTGGGGCAGGGGTGTGGGCGGGCAAGAGGTGGGATGGGAGTGGGTTGAATGAAGAGGTGTGCTCACCTTGTCTCTGCTTCAGCGATGCCTTTGACGCCCATGTCAGCTGCAGGCACTGGTAGTTGGTGCCAGCATCACATGCTAGTTCCTTACACAAGCAGAAATCAATGACTAGACCACCATTGGAGGTGGAGGAGAGTTGGAGGGAGAGGAGAGGATGTGGAACACAGTTGAACAAGTACAGGGCATCACTCAAACAGGTCAAAAGAATAAAAAGGCGATGATGAGACCTGCACAGGCTTGGTTCTTTGGGCGATGAACATCCATATCATTAACACACTCATACCATATCTGATGTCTGGCACTGTGATGGAGCTCTCTGCTATATTTGTGGCCAGGATGACCTTCCTCCGGCCTCGCTCAGGTGCTCGGAACGCCCTTTGTTGTTCCTCTAGTGTCACACTTGAATGCAGAGGCAGAACTGTCAGGCTGGGAGAGGGGAGGGGGAGGGGAGAGTGTGTGGGGAGGGGGAGGGGAGAGTGTGAGGGGAGGGGCAAGGGAGGGAGGGGAGGGGCAGGCTACAGTGCCCCTGAAGAGTTCACTTTATCCACAGCAGACAAGAGCTGGCTAGCCAAACACACACACACACACATACAGTAGGTCCAACTGTAAGTGCCATGCGCCTTACTGGGCATCGTAGAGGAGTCGTGTCAAGCAAGCGTCCATCTCCTTGATCTCAGGGAGGCCGGGCAGGAACACAAGCACAGACCCTCTGATCCCCAAACTGGTTCCACTTCTGGGACCCCTCCTGGAGAGAGAGGAGGAGTGGGAGGTGGGGTGAGGAAGAGGGGAAGTGTGACAATCCATTCAGATGAGGCCAGTAGCTGGGCCGGCAGATTGATCTCAGTGGTGGGGAACACCACTTCACCGTCCACTGAACAAGGGCAGATCAATCAATTAACAACACTACAAGAATCAATTAAATAATGACAGTGCACAATGCACAACATCGCAGAAAACATTAACACAGAAACCTCAAGCGCACACAGAGCATCAAAGGAGAATACAAGTCAGCCATGCAGCAACAAGGTAGGTCCCCTAGCTACAGCAAACACACATACACAATGCTGCACACGCAGCAGCAAGGTGACATAGAGACAAACACAACTTTGTCACAGGAAGTGAATGAGGAGTGAAGTGGAGTCACAACTTTCCTCCACAGTGACAGGTTACAGCCACCTGGTAATTGTGTGTGAGTGCACGTACATGTGTGAGGATAGGGAGAGTGGACCCACCACTGCTCCAAAACAATGACCATCAAGCAACACAGTAGACTACACACACACAGACAAGACACGATGCACACACACTTACAGACATACATACGTATCTACACATGAGACCAACAAGAACATAGGAGGCTTACATTCTGTTCTCTGCCTCCCTCTCAAGACGGTCAAAGTCCCTGATGAGGCGAGCACACAGCTCCATTGATGCTGAAGTCACCCGGGGGTCCTCCATGTCCGGTGAGGGAAGCTAGAAGAACCAACAACCACTGCCACTCACACACAGAAAGCGTCAAAGGCTTACATGAGGATTGTGGTGGGGGTGAAATTCAGTGTTCTTCCCAGAAAATAATATAAGAAGGGTACACTTGACCAACAGTCATGTGAGGAGTGGTTAGTGGATGGTTGGGTGTGGGAGAGGGTGTCACTTTCACTTGCAAAATGCATTAGCTGAATACGTGTGAATTCATGTGCAGAGTGCATTAGCTGAATACAGGGAGAGCCTTGTGACACAGTGTGTATGCATGCAAACGCTATTACCCACATCACATGACTAGTGGCACTGTGCCTTTCAAGGAGGGTACAGTGCCATGTTTACAGCCTCAATGAGGGTTCTTAAGGGAGCAAGAAGGGTTCTGTACCCTTTAAAAACAGCCTGCCGAGAACACTGGTGAAGTTCACCCTAGAAGCACACTGGTTCAAATGCAAAATCGGAATAATCGCAGGCAGTATCGTGCAGTATGTGAATAGCTTCTAAACATGTGCCACAAACTGATAAGTTAACAGTAGCAAAACGTACCATGAAACAGAAATGAACTGAATTTATTCCATGAGGTAAATTCAGTTCAATCATGTACACAGCTACAATGCACACATGCTTACCACACTGCTACACACAACACATTGTTGATCTCAGCCACTACAAGACAATGATACACCACAACATATCACAACATACCCTTCCCAGCTTCTGCAAGTCATCCAGGTAGAAGAGTTGGACGCTGTATGTCCGCCCTGGGATGGACACCACGGGGGACGGCGTGGGGTACCCGTTAACACGAATGGTAAAGTAGTTGCGGAAGATGTGCGTATCGATGGACGCTGACATCAGCACAATCTGTTTGAGGAGTTATAATGGAGTGAGTCACAATGGATGGTAGAATAGAGATATTACCAGCATACACACACACACACACACACACACACACACACACACACACACACACACACACACACACACACACACACACACACACACACACATGCACACACGCACACACGCACACACACACACACACACGCACATGCGCACACACACACACACACACACACACACACACACACACACACACACACACACACACACACCTTCACATTGGGTGAGTTGGTTCGAAGCAGCTTCCTCACAATGAGGAGGCAGAAGTCAGTGTCCTGATCCCTCTCGTGCACCTCATCCAAGATGATGTGCGTGTACTGGTTCAAGTTCTTCATGCCAATCAGCTTCTGAAGAAGAACTCCAGTTGTAACAAACGTGAGTCTTGTGTCCTCGGACAAGCTGCGGCTCAGACCAATCTGGTAGCCCACCAGGGTCCCCAGCTGCCAGCGCCTTTCCTTGCACACAAAGTTTGCGATGCTGGTGGCAGCAATCCGTCGCGGCTGGGTACACAATATGTTGCAGTGTTTTCGCTCACCGGCGCATCGGTCTAAAATGTACTGAGGAACCTGTGTGGTCTTACCGCTTCCTTCAGTGACATGCATTCATCAATGCAGGGAGGGAGGTGAAGAGGAAGAGGGTGAATTGTGCAATAGGCCCTGTTGTCACAATATCACATGATCAGATTCATGGACGCACACACACCACCACACGCTTGCACACACACACACACACACACACACACACACACACACACACACACACACACACACACACACACACACACACACACACACACACACACACACACACACACACACACACACACACACACACACACACACACACACACACACACGCATACACACGCACACACACACACCTGTTGCTCCTTCGATGATAGTCACAGGGTTGCTCTCAATAGTGTCAATAATCTTCCGCCAGCATGCCGTGATGGGGTAAGACAGATTATATGTGTGCGGTGTTTGGTAGTACTTGTCAAACACGTCTGAGGAGAGGACGGGAGCGTAGTCATCGTCTCCGGGCCGGGCGTCCACCCGCACAGGTCGACCAGTAATGAACTGGTCCTCTTCCTGGTCGAAGTAGGAGACCCACTCTTGCTCGTTATCGTAGTACGGATCAGTGCTACTCCTACTATCAGCCTCCATCTGTTCTAGTCGCTCCCCCAGCTGAAGAAGTCGTCTGTACCCCGAGGACTGACCGGCGGCTGCTGCAGCACGGCTCTGACGGTCTACATCTTGTGCAGTCTGATGTTTGCTGGTGTCTTTCTTCTCCACAGGTGCAGAAATGTTGAACCAATCCAATAGTGGGTTCCTTTCTTTGCCCGCCATCACACCCCGCGAGCGTTTATACTTCGACAATATAAGTCGGCTATACGATTCGCAGTCAGAGACGCAATCTCAGACGCTCTAGTCGCGCGTAATCTCAGCATCCTCCATTTTGCCGTTCCCGAACTGAATCCGATCGCAATCACTGAAGCGCTCAAAGCGAAATTAGTTAAATTATCCCACGGCACATAAATTCCCGCCCACCCACTAAAGTACACTCTGAAAAGTTCGCAAGTTCCTTGGGGTTATGGTTTAAGCACGGGAGCCTTCTCATCTTGCAGCACTGTCTTGACAGGAGAGCGTGCAGCTTTCAGAAGAGCATCTCGGCTAACCTTGAGCCTGGCTTTTCTGCAACAAACAAAAGAAAACAACACATCGAGGGTCAATACTGTGGGACATACAGCACTGCAGCTGTCAGTTAGCGCTCACACCTCAGGTCGTCGTCGGCTTGAAAGAAATAATCATTTTGAGGAGATTCCATTCCAGACACAGCGGCACTCCGCCTTGCCTTAACAACAGGGTTCTCCCCATGACCTTCCGGTTTTCGTTTACGAAGAAGGTTAGGAGGAAGGAATCCAGTGTCCATTTTCTCTGTGAGCAATTGAATGACAGGAGAGCAAACAGTTTACATAACAAACACAAAGACTGCAATGTGAGCCTGCGGCTTCACCAGCACAATAGCATTTTAAAAGGGATGACTAACCAATACACTACCCAGTGGAAGGTGACACTGTTCCTTTTATACTACGTACAACCAACACACAAGCACACAATTACAAGCTACAGAATATTGAAGAAGCAGAAGATAGCATTAGCTCACTACACCAAACAACCACCACTACCAGAGATAACAAGCCCACCACCACCCAGGACACCGGCCCACCACCGCCTGGGACACCGGCCCACCACCACCCGGGACACCGGCCCACCACCACCTGGGACACTGGCCCACCACCACTCGGGACACTGGCCCACCACCACCCGGGACACTGGCCCACCACCACCTGGGACACCGACCCACCACCACCCAGTAAACTGGCCCACCACCACCTGGGACACCGGCCCACCACCACCCAGTAAACTGGCCCACCACCACCCAGGACACTGGCCCACCACCACCTGGGACACTGGCCCACCACCACTCGGGACACTGGCCCACCACCACCCGGGACACTGGCCCACCACCACCTGGGACACCGACCCACCACCACCCAGTAAACTGGCCCACCACCACCTGGGACACTGGCCCACCACCACCCAGGACACTGGCCCACCACCACCCGGGACACCAGCCCACCACCACCCGGGACACCGGCCCACCACCACCCAGTAAACTGGCCCACCACCATATGAGACACCAGCACATTACCAACCAGGTGCTCTGTTGGGCTTTGTGGGCACAAGAGGCTGCTGCTGTGAAGAGGGTGTAGAGTGGAAGAGTTGTGGCTTCCTCAGACCAACAGGGATTGGGGAGATGGGCGGTGGATGCTTTATTAGGGACTTCATTGGGCTGGGAGACGGCTGTGCCCGCATCTTCACAACTACTCCTTCCAGTTTCCCTTTCACAACGACTACATGACCGTAGCGGACTGGTTTCCTCTTGGCTGCAGCCTTAGCCTGGTGAACTGTATGTGGTTGTCATGGTAACACATAAGTGCGGTTACCATGGTAACATACAAATGTCTAACTGAATGTTTAAAATCCTCAGCAATAATTATGTAACTGTTTCCAGTGGCAGCTCACCTGAAGGAATGTCTGAGTCAGCAATTTCAATGGCAAACGCAGTGGAGCGTGCCTGGGAGCGCAGAGCTGCCTGGCCTAGCTTCCTCCTCAACAGGTGGGTCCCTCCGTGCGGCAGCATCACAAAAGCACTGGGTGGCTGCACAGTGGGCTTCTTGCGGCTCTGAGTGATGAGTGTACCATACACCACAGTGAGAACACCAACATTAGCACTCTTGGCACATATGTACACACATGGAAATTACACATCGTCACACTTTGTCATGGGAACACCACACTTCTTCCCTTTATTGCAAACTCATGAACAGTATCCAGTACAATTTGTGCTATAGAGCAAAATGGCAGGCTGGCTACAAGAGACTACTTGGAAGCCCACTGTCACATCCCATCCCCTCCCTGACTGTCCACACACCTTGTACGAATGTTGCCTGCCACTCATGGAGCTCTTGGGCATGATCTCTGCAGATTGGGATTATATACACAGTCACATGTCACACCTACCCCCTTTCATACACACTGCACCCATGCAAGCATAGTACACATAATTCAGTTTGCTGTTTGTGCGTTTGTCTGTTTGTTCACGATTCGGGCAAAAACTACCACACAGGGCACCACCAAACTCGAAGGGATTACAAAGTACGTCTTGGAAAGTGTCCTCCATGGGTTGAAATGCCTGTCTTGTTGTTCTTGGTGAAATATTCTTCGATTTCCGTTTTTTCCAGCACTGCAGACGGCCATTTTTAATTATAATTTCCTTCCACCTCAGATACTTCAAAACTGGCTGGGGCGACTCACCAGCATGTGAATCACTGCAGCAGGAAGCCCACCAAAGGCAGGGCGCCCTGCTAGTAATAAATAGTGCCCACCTTGCTTGGAGTCAATCCTTGCTAGAACAGCTGCAAAAGAACAGCTCCTATCACTCATCTCTGAAGGAAACAGCAAGAGAAGGAAGGGAATAAAATACCTCTGGCTGCAATATTCCACCCCTTCCCTCCCCCATTCCCAGCATTCCAACCCACCCCATTTGGTGGGCAGTTTCAGCCCGCCATACTTCCTCCAGTACACCATGCAGAAGTTGCACAGCCGACACTGCTCTTGTGCGGGGCCCCAAGAGTACCATCTCTGGGCAGTCACACCTGCCAAGGAGGAAGCACACAACTTGTGCCTACCAGTGCACGTGTGCCATGGTGTTTGTATGCAATGTGCAAGTTGTCAAAAATATGAATAACGAAAGTTATGACTGCATGTGTGTGGAGGGGGGGGGTGTCTCTCTCTGTGCGTGTGTACGTATGTATGCGTGTGTTTGTGTGTAACACAGCATCAGATGATGCAGGTATAACTCACTGAAGCAACTCTCACACCCTTTTCCATCAGAAGCAGGGGGAGGCCCTGCCATGTTAAGTCCTTTGAATGCTCTCTTGGGAATTTCCCCTGATGAGGCCGCTGTCCCACTCAAGTCCCTTGGAGCAGTGGGTGGACCATTTGACCGCAAATGGACAATGACTTCCTTGAGGTCATTCTGCTTCTCAATCATCCGATGTCGCTTCTGAATCTGGTAGCGATCAGTGGTCTTCCAGAAGTAGTAGTATGAGACAATACTCTTTACCGGTTTCCAGGGAATCTGAGGATCAAGGGTTACTTGTGACACACCCATGCCTATCTCCACACACCCACACACCCACACACACAGGAGGCAAAGGGGCTGAGTTCCAACTCACATGCTTCTTCTGAATGTAGTAAAAGTCCTTGAAGTCCTGCAGTCCTTCCTCAAACCTCTTTGCTTCCTCCTGCGTCCAAGCCTCCAGCTCATCAGCACACAGAACAGGACCTCGAGGAACCATGTTGGCAACAGAAGCAGCTACATCATAACCACTCTTGTGCAGCGTGTCCATGGCATGAAAGAGGGTTATGTCACGCGATGCTGCTGCTGCACCAAGACGCAGACTGATTTGAGGTTTCCTCGACCCATCCAGCAGAGCCCTTGCAAAAGTGCCTACAGATCTACAAGGGAGGGATAACGAAATCACACACAGTATACAGGGAGTCAAAATGTCTAGTCACCTCAAGGCCAGAGTCCACCTACCTGGCCACTACCAGATACTGCTCCACCTTCTGATCACCCAGCTTCCAAGGCTCCCACACCTGAGTCTCCATCTCCCCCTCTTTCTCCTTCTCTCCAGGACCAATGAGGGGAGGAATGGTTGCCTGGTACTCGTCGCCGATCCGAATCTCTCCCTTGTCCACCATGAGGTTCCGCAGGTTGGGGTCATAAACCATGGTGTAGAAGAAGAAGTCTTCCCTCTTGAGATAGTCCTTCAAGTGGTCCAGCTCGTTCAAAAGGTGCACAGTACACTTTCCCCTGTGTGGTTGTATCAAACAAGGCAACTTCAAGGCTGTGAATAAGTTGCTTAGCTGTTTAGTCTATGAAGTCTGTGCTTGTCCGTACACATGTAAAACTTACCTGACCATATCAATTTTGTATGTCTCAATCTGCCGTGAAAGGAACAGTTCCCTGTGCTTGGACAAGTGCAGTTCCAGTTCGTCCAGGTCTTCTACGTATGCAGCACGAGGGAATCCTTCTTCCAAGTTCTCCTCCTCCAGAGCCACTACATAGGAAGGTGGGAGGCTTTCTGTGAGACATTGATTGTGTGGTGAAGTTTCCCTTGTTCTATATCTTTAGCCAGCCGAATGCGGTAGTTCACGTGTGTGCGTATTTCCATGCAGGCACCACTTTTTCCTTGCCGCGTTTTAACCCTTTCATCTCCTTACATGCGTGCTGGTCTGCCAGCGATAGCAGGTGAGTAGGAAGGTCTCTCCTTCTGTAGAAGCATTTTACAGCCACCTCCACGCCTCCTTTCGAGTTCTGGAGAGCGTCGTGTAGGGGCGAAGCACACGTGGTGAAATGGCGCCATATGCATTTTACTGCAGTTCGCGGGCCTCACCCCGCTCACAGATCGCCATCACATCTTACCTTTCTCAGCTCCTCAATCTTGCAGATTTGATAAGGTGTAGGAGGAGGGTACACCTCCATGTAGACAGATTCTGGCAGAGGAAGAAAATGCATGTCACAGTATAATTCAAATAATGGCCACACGTTAGGCACGCCCGCGCGCTACTTGACCATGGAATTTCGGCAGATTAAGGTATGCCGAGCTCCATGGTGTGGCGAGCGTACACCTTGAGTAAAAGTGACACCAATGACACTAACCTCCAATTCGATACAACCCTTCAGCCATGGCAAAAGTAATCGCTCGATGTCTCCCTCTAGCGACGTTTCACCTGGCCCGTTTCCGTTCGTCCCATGGGGGTTTATTCGGTAGGGGGTGTTTATTCGGCGCCAACTGGCGGCTAATAATTGCAAATGATGAAATACAAATAGAATACTGAGAAATGCAATAAGTCAGACATTCAAGTGTGATGTTCTTCTCCTTCATCAACATCTAAAGAAAAAAACAAAGGATATTGTGAATTTAACAATACGCCAAATATTTGGGGTGCGCCTAAATTTGTGGGGTGCCGCCATGGCCAATCATGATGCAATTGTGACACTGCATGATGTCACATACCCAAATATGGACACCAAACCTAATCCATTCTAGATATAGGTACACAAATTTTAAGCCAAAAATAGGTGTTTTATGTATGCAAAAGATGGTACTGTATAACATACATTGGCAATCACATATAGCTTGGTCAAAATTCCAAACAGCATACACGGAGGTTCTCTGACAAATGTGAAACACCCTCTACCATACCACTTCCCTCTCCTTCCAGCCTCTAACTAACCTCCTTCATCACTGTCCTCTTCATTATCGCTCTCGTTGTAGCTGTCTTCTTCTTCGTCGTCCTCTTCTTCCTCGGACGCTGTGAGAGCTTCCCCTTCTTTCTCCACTGTGCACTCTTTTCTCTCAAGGGCCTGGTCACTGAGTGAAGGGGGATCTTGCGCAGAGGCAAGGGAGGAGGCCAACTCCTTGTGGCATTCTGCTAACTGCTTTGTACCCCAGATGCGCACAGTCCCATCATCACTAGCCGAAGCCAGCATGTTGTGTCTGACTGGGTTCCAGGTGACACAGTTGACAGTTCGTGAGTGGCCTTCAAGTTTGAGGATGGGTGAACTGTCCTTTCTACTCCAAATGTACACCATATTGTCTGGGGAAGAAGAGACGCAAAACTCACTTTGTAAAGTCTCAACAACTAATCCTTGCCACAAATGTAAGCATGCAAACTATGTGAACAGAGGCAGACTCCCACAATTCTAGTTTGTAGAATGGGCTCCTGCGAATAACAGGAGGCTGGTAGTATCTCTTACTGCTGCTATGGCAGTCTGATCTTCACTGTGATGTTCCTCTTACTATAACACCACACTTCCCACTACAGGTCCCTGCTTCCCACTACAACTCTTATTTTAACTGACCTTCGCTGCCGCTTGCGATATAGCTGTCACTGGGACCACCAAAGCATGAGTGAATGGTGTAAAAGCCCTGTGTTAGGCCTTGGTACCTCTGAACAAAAGTACCCTCTTTGATATTCCATAAATGTACTGACTACAGAGGGTACAGTGAAGAGAAGGCCATGTCAGCTTGACAGCACTAACTGAACGCATTGAGAAGAGTCATTCACACGCCTTCAGTATTAGGTGCTACTTTACCTGGTTTAAAAGATTCAGTAATAAATATGTGCCATCGTTTGATATTACCATTGACATGATGGAGTGTTCTTCCTGAAACCTGGATAGGGGAGGTGGAAAGTGGATTCACCGTCGTACCTGAGTGTGCTGACTGCCATTAAAAGAAAGGATTGCATGAATATGTGCCTAGGCACCACCCCACCCCACCTGCACACACACACACACACACACACACACACACACACACACACACACACACACACACACACACACACACACACACACACACACGGCAACTCCCTCACACGTAACCATCTTCCCAGTAGCACTCACAGCTGAGTAACCCTGGGTTCGTGGAAGTTGTATGAGCGAATGCGATGGTGTGTGTCTGCTGCAATGGCCTCGTTGGTGTCTGGGTGGGTGGCCACAGCCTGCACTCTCACACCCTCCCATGAGTGCATCACCGCACCTTCTGTCGACTGCAAAGAAGAAGGAACACTTCATTGACATACATTAAAAGGAAGTCATTTTCTTCATCCTCCTCTTCCCTCACACAGTTCTCAATGCGTTAGATTAACACTTACACATTCATAAAAGTGTCCCTTAAGCCCTCCACAGTAAAATGCACTGCCACTGTTCTGCCAGGAACAAGATGATAAACTGTCATCAGCTGATTTATTGATCCTGGCCTTGAGCTGTCCAGTCTGAGAGGGGGAAGAACAGACAGAAGGGAACATTTACACATTGAAGTGTTAATGATTAAGCAGTGTCACACCCCGCAAACATTCTCCTTATTAAGACCAAGGTACAAAAATAAGGAAAATGGAGTCACTGAGTAGCAGTAATTGCCAACATGCTGCAGGACGCATGGCACAACGTATAACTGTTGATGGTTCTGTAGGTTCGGAAGGGATGTGTATGCATATAATATGATGTGTATGCATATGGGTGCGTATGCATAATTATGGTGGTTGGGTGTACTGTATGCATAAGTATGTGAATTGTGTGTATGCATAGGGAAGTTGTGTGTATGCATATGGGTGTGTATTTGTATGGGTGTGTATGCATATGGTGGTTGGGTGTATGCATAAATATGCAAATTGTGTGTATGCGCAGGGAAGTTGCATGTATGCATATGGGGGTTGTGTGTATGCATGTATGTAAGTTGTATATAGGGTAGTGTGTGCATAGTAATGGAACGATGCGTGTGCATTGTTGTCAGGCTAGCCAGAAGTCTCTTGGTCTTGTGTTGCTGCTCCTTCTTGAGTGGACACCAGTTGATCCTCTGTGCTGTTGTGGCAGGGACTGCTGAATCGGTCCCATCTTACCAAGCTGGATGGCGGCGCTGCTTGGCTGTGTTCTCCACTTCTGCTGCCATGTAGTAGCAAGAGGCCGTTGGGGATTGTTCCCTCCTTCGCCCGCCAGCCGTTAGGGAGATTTGTCCCTCATCAACCCGTTGGAGTCCTGCCCGCTCTGAGTCAGGCCTTACGTAGGTCACCTGACAGACCAGTGTATTGTGGTTGTCTCCCCTTCCAGTAGTCTCCGAGGACGCACGCACACACACACACACGCACACACACACACACACTCCCGAACCCTCCCTTACCTCTGTGTGGTAGATGTACACATGTTTCTCTTCACCAGTTCCACTGACTAGGATCAGTGAGTCATCTGGGCTCCAAGACAACCCTGCAATGCCCAGTATCTGCACCTTGATGGAGTGTAGCTTCCTTGGGAGCCCCTGAGGGAGGGGAGGAGAGGGAAGGGGAGGGGGAGGGAACGGAAGGGAATGCAAGCAATGTAGTGTTTGAATAGGGAGGGCGTCACACACAGCTAACACTGCCAACCAACCTCCATATCCCAAATTATGAGTTCTCCATCTTTAGAGCCTGATGCCAAGCGCCTGCCATCATTGGAGAATTTGACAAACCATACCTGTAGGAAAAGGAGATGAAGTGGGGCAGGGTCAGTACGGCAGGGGAGGAGGGGAGGGGAGGGGAGGGGAGGGGAGGGGAGGGGAGGGGAGGGGAGGAGCATATAAAATGTGGATAACGCAAGAATGACATGATTAGGTCACTCTGCTACTGCCACACTAGGGTCATCTCACCTCCATTCCTGCCCACTCCTCCAACTCCTGCCCCACCCACTCTTGCCACCTCCTGCCCAACCCACTCCTCCCATGTCCCGCCCCACCCACCTCATCCTTGTGTTCACTGAGTACATGGATTGTTCTTGATGGAAGTTGGTTCCTGTAGTGGAAGTGGTACCACACAAAAGTGCATCAAACAGTGAACCCATCACAATGGGTCTCAGCATGTCCCAAAGAACACAGGTACAGTTAGATCACACAGAGGTATTTCACTATGCACAACACAGCTTGAAACTATCCAAACACATCCACACACACAACCCACAGCTCCCCACCCAGACAGACACTCCACCCACATACCACCCCCCTCCCAACATTAGGCGGAAAGGTCACCACCCACCCACACATATGTAGTACATGACTGTATCCGGGTAGCCTGACTCACCTGCTACAGGTGTGGTCACTCAGGAGCGAGCAGTCCTCCACCTCCCCCTGCGAGCAGTGGTAGGTACAGCCCTCCACTTGGTGTAGTATCGCCTGGTTAAACAGGGTCTGCAGCCGACGAGGAGGGAGCATCACCGAGGGCGGGAGGTACTCTGTAGTGGGACAGAGATCCAGACAATTCATGTAGTGGACAGGCAGACAGACAGACTGATGGGAAGAGACGCAGACAGATAAAAGTACATAGACAGACAGGCAGATGGACACAGACAACTGGGCAGGCAAGCTATTGCATGCATCAATACAGAGTAGAGCCAGGTACAGAGACAAGCATGTGACCTCACAGTGCAAGAAAAACTTCTTGTGGTTAAAGCATGGCACAGCACAAAGGCTGCCTTATGATCTCGCTTCTGTCATATTGCTGAATTGCAAATGAAAGTGTGAACAAGGGAATGGCTTGTTTGCCTGAGTGGCTCACTCTGCAGCTGTTCCATCAGCTTTTGTCTTGCACCGCCACTGACACCAGACCAGTTTGCTTCCCGATGCAGTTCCTCCACATTGCGAAACATCATCAACCTGAATACCATCAGCACACACAGAGACATGTATGCACAGACCACACCACACCACACTACACCACACCACACTACACCACACCACACCACACCACACTACACTACACCACACCACACCACACCACACCACACCACACTACACTTAATGTACTTCATTCTTACTTACGTTGACAGTTTCCTCAACCTCTCGTCACTGTCCGCATTGTAATACTTTGTCAGCTCCCGTCGAAGGCAGTGCAGCGCATCCAAATACAGGCCACTTTCCAAGAGCTCCAGATACTTCTCCTCTGCTAATAACTGGTGCATCATCTACAGGTGTAGGGAGACATACATTGACACGTGTACATACACACATACATACACACACATGCACACATGCATGCACAAATGTGTATACTTCCACATACACACACGTTGACATGTGTACACACATACAGTACGTACACACGTACACACACACGTGTATACACACAGAGACACACACACACACACACATGTATACACAAGAACAAACACATACATGCCACGCACACACACACACACACACAAACATACGTACACACATACACACACACACACACACGTACACACACACACACACACGTACACACACACACGTACACACACACACACACACACACACACACACACACACACACACACACACACACACACACACACACACACACACACACACACACACACACACACACACACACACACACACACACACACACCCTCTTGTCCTGTGGATCATTCAAGTGTATCTCCAGTTCCTCAAGCGTGGTGTGGGCCTGTAGTGACGGGAAGCACACACACCACAGACAAGTACCAGTCACAACCTCTTCACTTCCACCACTGATTGAGGACTATTCTGCGTGTGCTACCACCTTCATGGCATGTCATGACCTGAAGGAGACACAGTCCTAGGCCCTTGGGTTAGGTTGAGAGTGGCGCAAATGCTTGGTAATGGAAAATGGATGGTGACCGGAGTACCAGCATGGCTTCACTGCACATCAATACACACACAGCATGACTTGCAATGAAAGTGATAAGAGCCAAGGTAAGGTCAGCTGGTTGGGGGAGGAGTGGCAACTTCTATAAATAGCCATGCTTATGTAACATACACCAATGTGACATCATGGGGTGTGAATGTGTCAGTACATGGCAAGTGCCTTGACAAGTAGCCATCAGGGGCCTTAACACTAATGAATCTTGAGATAAAGTGACAACAACCCCACAAATATCATCAGATGATAGTGCACAGAAACACGTACAGCACATTCAATCAACCCTCTGTCACACAATGTCTCCCTCTCCCCCTCCTCCATCCCTTCCTCTCCCTCTCCCTCTCCTCCCTCTTCCCTTCCTCTCCCTCTCCTCCCTCTCCCCCTTCTCTCCCTATCCTCCCTCTCCCTCTGCCCTTTCTCTCCCTCTCCTCTCTCTTCCCCCTCCTCTCCCTCTCCTCTCCCTCTCCTCCCTCTTCACCCTCTTCTCCCTCTCCTCCCTCTCCTCCCTCTCCCCCTCCTCCCTCTTCCTCTCCCTCTCCCCTTGCCCCTCCCCTCCCTCCCCCTCCCTCCCCTACTCTCTGTCAGTGAGGTATTCACTGCTTCCCACTTCTCTCCGAGTCTCTGTTATAAACACACTTACTTCATTCAATCACATCTCACTTTCCTTACCCAGCCACCAACTTCATAAGCACTCAAGCACACACACACACACCACACATTACATACTGAAGGCAGGAAAAGGAAACCCAGCTACACACACACACACACACACACACTACAAGTAACGCAAGCATTCACCACCATCGACACACATTGACGAAGCACATTCTCTCCTGGCCATTGTCACATTTCCATTATTCACTCATGGATACAACACTGGGGACAGTCAAAATATTACAAAATAGTAGGATAATGTGATTAGCACCAACTGTGTCTATCCAGGGAAGCAGCTAACACACAGCATACCAGATAGCCATCCATATTGGGCAGGGTGCGTGTGTGCCTGTTAGACACCCCCTCAGGGCCACACATCATATGGCGCACTCACCTCTTCCCAGGATCCATTCAGAACAAACTGCCTGAACTTTGCAGCTAGTGGATGGTCCAGGGTGCACTCGGACTCCTCAGATAACTGATCGGCAGTCCTCCTAAACGATGCGGGGGAGGGGGGGCAGTGTGACAGACACATGGAGAACACTGCACATACAGTGGCAGGGGGCTGTCCTTATACTGTTCCACCCTAAGGGTATACTCAGCTACAAGAATAGACAAAAGGTAGAGCTCTCGACTCACGACAGCCCAAGGTCTCTCAAGTGTTGTCCAATGACTTTAATGCTTTCCTGTTCTCGTTCGCTGAAGTTTCTCTTCTTCTGCCTCTCTGGCAAGGCACTTGGGGAGGAAGACAGCAACTTCTGTTTCATCCTACCCCGCAGGGAGAAGTCTCCGTCTTCCTGTGTGGCTCCAGCCCCGTTCTGTGACGACGGTACGGCAGACCCATTAGCGGACATATCAGAGCGCAGGATAAGAGAACCTCGGTAATGCGGCGAAATTCGGGCCCTTTTTGAAGGAGGAGGACTCAGTGCCCCCTCTCTGTCGCTCCCGGAAGAGGCCAGCCTTCAAATCTGTTGAGAAAGGGGAGGGAATGGCAACAAGAACGAGATATCAACAACCGTTTGTTTAGGCACCAAAAAATTCACTGGAGGCGGGCCGTGAATAAAATGGCCATTATTAACCAATCCCTTTTCTCGGCTCACATTTGATGCCCTCTGCCCGCGTTTCTTGACCCTGCTTCGGCCGCGCGGTTGAGAGCTGGATGGTGATGGACGAAGGGAAGGAGTTGATGAGCGGTTGAAGATGGGGAGGGGTGGGTGTCTATGTACAAGTCTTGGGACGGATGAGCGTTTCTCCGTTCGCTGCGTTCCCACAACACGCGTCAGAAAGACGACTCTAGACAGTTCGGGGAATGGGACACCTTATTTTACCCTCAGACGGACAGTCTCTTCTTCCTTGACTCAATCAGTACACACATACACCACCACCATACATCTGTGTGGTTGTACACGGTGTATTGTGTTGGTATAGCTATGTTCACAAACGGCACATTCCTGTACAGTATAGTTCGGTAACATAATCATATTCATAGCCCCAAAACCATAACAGCGTCACAAGAATTAAGCGTCCAGTGAGATCACTATACAACTTTTAATGCATGCATCTCTTGTGTGACAGCAGCTCTGATCTGGAAAGGAGGAAGCAGACAGTGCATGGTACAAAGGTCCACATGTCTGCGCGATACACTGAAAGTCCTTATACCACAGGAGACTACCGAGTAGTATTACAGTGCCAGTGGTTACTTTAGCAAACTAGTGAAGTGGATCCAACTGGAAAACTCAGAACAGATTAACAGTGTTGCTGATACTCTATCAAATCACTAAATCTTGAAATAACATTTGTGGCACACTACACAAGAAAGCCCTCTGCAAGGAAGCAACGTTAACTAGAAGTGGATGTGAGTTGCCCACTTTAGTCTGGTGCACTAGACCCACTCTGCCTCTGGGTGCTTATCCCAGGAAGGTGAAGTGCAAGCGCCTGGGGGCAGAGCAGTTCTAGTGCACTAGACCACACCCACTTATGCCTGCATGTCCCTCACATGAGGAGGAAGGGGTAGACGCTGGAGCTCCCTCTCCACATCCTCCCAACCTTGGGACCCAAGCAACTTCGCAAGACTCTGCAATGATAGAAACACATGCACAGTAAAACTAAAACTACACACATACACCTTTCTTGGAGCACTTGAGCAATAACAAGTGTGATTGAAGTAACCTTGATGTGACAAGCAATCAGTGAGAAACAAGAGACAGACACACATCTGACATACACAAGTCACATTCATTTGTAACACAGTTGAACTTGGTCACACTCCTCCTTCTCCAGCCAGCAGTTAAAGTTACCTTGACAAATGCCTCCCTTTCTTGTGTTGAAGGCAGCAGACACACACAGGCCAGTGCAAGTGCAGGCAGCTCAAGGCGGTGGTAAGACCTGACAAAGAAATGTAGGTCCAAGGAGAAGAGGCAGGGGCACCTGCAACGGGTGGGAGAGGTGACGTACATACGTATGTAGGTGGGCTGGGGCGTGGGAGTGATACAGCAGCACCATCTCTCTGTAGTGTGCAACATTCCAGCTCTCTTTGGAGAATGTCAAGAAACTTTAGCTAAATCTCTAGAAGCCTGTACCCAATGGGGTGTATACGCACGTACTATAATTGCACCATACAGACAAAGAACAGGACCTCATGATGCATACATACTTTATTTACGACTCAAAGAATATAGGCACACACACACACACACACACACACACACACACACGTACACACACACGTACACACACACACACACACACACACACACACACACACACACACACACACACACACACACACACATTCAATGTAACCTCCATACAGTGTTTGCACTCTATATCTGGGAAAGCGACAGCGCAAGGGTACACCCACTCGAACAGCAATTTGAAGAAATCTAGTAGCACGTCCTTCTGGTGTCCAATGACTGGGGCCTCGGCTTCTTTGAGCGGCTGCTTAAGCAAGAATGTCCACGCATCCACTGCTGTGGGTACCTTTAGGAAAGATGCAAGGGGAGAGAAGTAGCTTGTACTGTAGCAGCTTAAAGGTGAGCATAGTGTGCATGCACATATGCATGTGCGTGTGTGCGTGCGTGTGTGTGTGTGTGTGTGTGTGTGTGTGTGTGTGTGTGTGTGTGTGTGTGTGTGTGTGTGTGTGTGTGTGTGTGTGTGCCTGGTCACACAATGTAAGTTTCTGAAAAAAGAGCTTCAAAAAAGTGAGACCTCACCAAACAGTCACTTGGACTTGCTTTTGCCAGGTAGATCAAAGCTCGTCTCAGTGTGTTCACCTGAGTACACACACAAAGCCACACAATACAAGGTAGGCTTGGCTTAGCACAACATGCACTTGCCACAACTCATTTCATTAGGACAATGTAATCTGCGATAGGTCACACTTACGTACCAGCTTCAGGTCCATCAGCCTGCCCAGCACCTGGTCCCATAGGGGGGGATCGAGGAGAGAATGGAAGGCCATCACGTCTACTGTGAGGTCCAAGGCCTTTTGGGTTCAGAGTTGGAATTGGGGAAGGAGTGGGAGGAATTTGAGGGAAGGGTTAGAAGGAAGGAATTTGAATGGGATGGAGGGTAGGATGACGGAAAGAGTTAAGGGAAAGGAGAGAGCAGGGCGGAGAGGGGTGTGGATGAGAGGGTGAGGGTGGGGAGGGGAATGGGAGGGGAGGGAAAGGGAGGGGAGGGGAGGGAGGGGATGGGAGGGGAGGGGAGAGGAGGGGATGGGGAAGGTAAGGAAAGGGAGGGGAGGGCAGTCCCACAGGCCTTCCTCTCTCCATAATGTGCGCAGTGTGGAGTTAAGGTCCAATTTTACCTTGGGCTGATGTGAGTGGCTCTTAAGGAGTCCCCTGATCAAGGCCACCTTGTCGTAGCTGAGGTAGCTCTGCATATCCACAGGCACCCCTAACACCTCCAACTCTGACATAATGTGAAGGACCTGGCAGTAGTCTCTGAGTGTGTGTGAGGGGGAGGGAGGGAGGAAGATATGTGTGAGGGGGAGGGAGGGAGGAAGATATGTGTGAGGGGAGGGAGGGAGGAAGATATGTGTGAGGGGGAGGGAGGGAGGAAGATATGTGTGAGGGGGAGGGAGGGAAGAAGTGTAGTGAGGGGGAGGGAGGGAGGAAGATATGTGTGAGGGGGAGGGAGGGAGGAAGATATGTGTGAGGGGGAGGGAGGAAGGAAGATATGTGTGAGGGGGAGGGAGGGAGGAAGATATGTGTGAGGGGGAGGGGTGCTACGTATGTGAGGGGAGAGGGGTAGTGGGGAAGTTGTGTAAATGCATTACAAAGGGACCGAAGGATATTTAGGCAGTAAGAGCAGAGAAAGAAGTCCATGCTGTCAGCAAACTCTTACAATGTTGGAACGAATGGGAACTTGAAATTAAGACAGTTTGTGAACAGTATAGGGAGATACTTGCAGCATTGTTTGGGGTTTGTTAACTAATTAAAGATAAGGTGTCGCATTGCTGCAGGTAAATTAATCAGACAGTCCACATTATTCCTGTTTCAAGGGACAACTAATTTGGTGTTCTCATTTGACACCCCATCACACAATGTAGAAATTAGGCATAATTATTGGTAAACGTACACATCTGACAGGATGTTCATCCACGACACTAGTCCTTGGAAGCACTCAGCTCCACTCCACTCCACACTCGCTTCACACTCACATTGTTCTCTCACACAAGTCACAGGCACACTCCCTGTCACTTCCACACCTCCACACTCATCCCTATTCACATCACTTCCATACCTCCACACTCATCCCTACTCACATCACTTCCTTCATGGTCTTGTTGGACACCCGTTGCACCACCTCTGGAGGAGCAATGTGAAGGGCCACTCGAAGAGCCAATCCTCGAGCTTTATAGGGAAATACTGATGTTGACCTCTGATAGAACAAGCAGAACTAGACTTGTACCACTGGTGTGTGTGTGTGTGTGTGTGTGTGTGTGTGTGTGTGTGTGTGTGTGTGTGTGTGTGTGTGTGTGTGTGTTGTGTGTATGTGTGCTGTGTGTGTATGTGTGCTGTGTGTGTATGTGTGCGTGCGTGCATGCGTGGTGTGTGTGTTGTGTGTGTGTTGTATGTGTGTGTGTGTGGTGTGTATGTGTGCACGTGTGTGCATGTGTGTGTGTGGTGTGTGTGTGTGCTGTGTGTGTGTGCTGTGTGTGGTGTGTGTGTGCGTGCATGCATGCGTGGTGTGCGTTGTATGTGTGTGTGGTGTGTGTGCATGGTGCATGTGTGTGTGTGTGTGTGTGTGTGTTGTATGCGTGTGTGGTGTGTGTGTGTGTATGTGTGTGTGTGTGTGTGTGTGTGTGTGTGTGTGTGTGTGTGTGTGTGTGTGTGTGTGTGTGTGTGTGTGTGTGTGTGTGTGTGTGTGTGTGTGCACGTGTCACTGTGTGTGCGTGTGTGTGTACCATATAAATACCTTGGCATAGTTGAGCAAAGTGCACACATTCTCCTCAATCCTTCCTTCCTCACTCATCAGGTAAACAAGTCTGAGCAGGCAACAACAACAACAACAACAACAACACAGTATAGCACAACAGCTGAACTACATCCATTCACAACAAGTGTTAGAAGTTACAATACAAGAACAACAAAGATTTACTCCCCAGATTCCCTCACCTCTGGAAGTAGCCCTCATCCTCTTGCTTGCTTGCACTTGAGTCTCCTCTGTTCGCCCCTGACAATGGCAGGGTCTCATCCAGCGACAACTGAGTGGTGTCCAGGGTGGCATCAAGGGGGCACTGGGTGGTCTTTCTGCTGCTAGCTGACTGCAACCAGACCTTGTGCAGGGAGCACAAAACGTCCAGTGTCTTTTGTCTCTTATGCCTGTCACTGTGTGTGTGTGTGTGTGTGTGTGTGTGTGTGTGCGCTGTGTATGTGTGTCTGTATGCCTCAGTGTTCTCTCTGGCCTCAGTCAAAATGCTGTTTGCAGCCCTCATGTCCCTTTGGCATTCCTTGACATGCACACGTACATTTGTGTGCCCTTCCTCTCACGTTTTTACTTGCTCACAGTCAATTCACTCACATGTACCTACATAGCATGGCTACTGTACATGTCTTCATCACTACTGTGTACAGTGGCACCTGTCTAAGATGAACACTCCTTGGACCCAAATAGCACTAAAACATTGCAATTTACCTCTGTAGAGCACCCACCTCTGTATAAAGGTGAGTTAGGGCTCTGGCCCAAAGGTGGCTGTCTTAGACAGGCTCACTGTATCACTGTTCATGCTCATCGCGGATAGTATCAGAATTGTTTGTAATACATGCACCTTAATCAAAGTCAGATCAAGTAGAACATTGTCCAGGCCTCCAGTGTGCACCCTCTGGCTGCACCACTCCAGTTGGGCTGAGCAGCCATACTGGACAGTACCTTGCTCTATCTCACTCACTCTCTAAACTCACATTCAGGAGGTGTTTCTGTATGCTCTGCAAGTCCAGCTGACACACAGTGGCAATCTCCCTTGCAGCTTTGTGCACCTTCACAGCAACGGCGGCAGGCACTGGGAGGACAGGAAATGAGTACGAGTGTGGCAGTCTGTTTCATCATCACGCTGTGCCTACTGAGCACCCTCAAGATAGATGCAGTATTAGCCTTCTCCGATGAAACAGCAGAAAGGTCTTCAAGAGAAGTCTGCTAACCGTTATCATCTGTTGGGGTGGAGGGAGGTGCTGCAACAGTTTCTTCAGTGTACAGGAACACAATCAGCTCCTCTGGTTGCTCAATCAGCTCCAGTGTCCTCTCCAAGGCCAGGTTGTTGCGTTCCAAGGCGAACTGGACAGAAGAGGTCCTCACTTCATGCAGCAGCTCCTCCACCGCCTCACTTGCTTTCTCCCTCTCCTCCTACAGTTACACACATACACACATATGTACACACACACATACACACGCACACACACACACACACACACACACACACACACACACACACACACACACACGTGTGCACGCACAGCATGAATGGTGTGACTTTGTGCAGTCCCAATGCCTGCCATCCCATCCATACCTCTGTGCCAGCAGATGACAGCCACCTCTGAGCCACTGCTGCTGTCTTCTCCAATATGCGAATTTGACTCTCTCCTGTGACAAACACAAGATGATAAGCTGTACTCAGTCAACACACACACACACACACACACACACACACACACACACACACACGCACACGCACACGCACACACACACACACACACACACACACACACACACACACACACACACACACACTCCACCTCTCAGTTTGTTCTTCATCCACTGCCCACATGCCACTGCCAACTGTGCGTCCTCAATCCTGTCAAAGATGCCACCTAGCCTAGCTGACTGCTCCACACACTGTGAGGAGGTCTCCTCGGTGCAGAACAGCTGGGTGGCGTTCTTTAGGGTCAGGATCAGAACCTCATCCTTTGGTATCGACAGCAGAGGGGTAACCTTTAGAAGGCTCTCCATGGAGGACAGAGTCAGCTCAGGGTCTGAAGGACACAGGATGGAAGGAGGAATGTGTGCGCGCATGCTCCTTTGGCAATCAGTGAAATAGGTGTTCCCTTCACTCCGTCATATGGTACAGCCTTTGTGTATTGCAGACGGGGACAGCACTATCCTCTATCGAACACCTCCTTCCCTCCCTCCTCCCCTCACAACCGCCACACACTCACTTATAATTTTCCTTGCATTACCACACACCAGTGCATGGTAGGGCAAGCGGGTGGACGACAAAGGTGGTAAGGAGATGTTTGCAGTGTCGGTGTCCTCCGCTCCACGGCAATGTGCGTAAAACTCGGCTTCATATTCTGAAGGACGGCTCTGTCTCTGGTGGACCTTCATCCACCTCAGCAGTGCCAGGTTCTGTGAACAAGGACAAAAGATGGCAACAACTTGCAACAAAGACACCGGTGTTTAGGTCATGTTGGTTGGCGGTGGTTGGCCCATCCATCGCCCAGCTACTCCTTGCACAACATTCACGCACACACTTAAGTATCAGTGCTTCAACAGACATACACGTGGAGATGCAGACACACAAAACCTCCTGGATGTGAGTGCAATAATTCATAAGCAACCTGATTATCTGGTCAGGTCTTTGTGTCAGATCGCTAAATATGTATGCCAGCTCAGTAGTTTAGTATAAAATCAGCCCTAACCCTAGCAATAATATTAATATAAAATTGCACACGTATATTGAAGTGCTGAGCTGGTAAGATCAGCCTAACATACTACGTAGTACTAAAAACACGTTTGTGTGTGTGTGTGTATACAAAGGGAGACTTAGTGACCATTATAATTCTAGCATGCTAGACCCTCTCCACCCTGGGTGGTGCATCACTTATCTTCTAGTGCAAGTGGAGAAGATCGTAAGATCCACCTGCCCCTGTGTGACATTACCTTGGCCATAATGTCGACTTCCACGAGACCTGCCATGGCATCCAACTGCTCCAGAATGAACTCCAGCCTCTCGTAGTCGTATGAGCAAGCCTGCAGCGTCCAACAGAGGAAACACACATATGTAAAAAGTATAGACACCCATACACCAACCCCACAGGCCTTCATCCAAAATGACCACTGTTGTGGGGAAAGCTAAGGCCGTTAATTGAGGCCTTTCTCCTAGAGTATACATTTCTACACTCAGGGGCTACTACTGCATGTGAGGCTTTTATTCCGGGGGGCTACTATTAGAGGTTTTTATTCCAGGGGGCTACTATTGGAGGCCCTTGTATTTCAAGGTCCTCATAAACAGCTCAGTACCTTGGCCTGTGCCTTCATCAGACACTCCCTTGCTTCCAATGGAGACAGTCTCCGTAGCAACACTAGAGCCCTTTGTTGATAGCCTTCACTCCACTTCACCAACACATTGAGGAGGTAGCGAGGCAAAACTGCTGCCAGAGGCTGTTCAGTGTCACTGGATGGTGACGGAAGAGGACTCACAATGAAGAACTGAAATACAACAGTTCACAAGATGACTATGTGAGGAAGTTGCAATATACCATAACTGACAAGGATAACACATTTTCTTACTGTGCCTAACTACAAAACATCGTACATAACATACACTAGGTATAGAATGAGTTGCTGGAAAATCAGCAGTACAAATTACGTTCAATGTTTGGCACTGCTAACTGTGGAGGTTGCATAGCACAGAACGGTGTGTAGGTACTTTCTGTTCGAATCCATTATTCTCACACTCACCGGGAATAATCAATCATCAGGTGTAAGGGGATATCCCTTCTCTGCATCATCTCCTCCAGTGTTGATAGCTCCACCTGATGCCTGTCTCCTTTAAGGGCTCCCGAGAAGTCAATCTACACACACAATGCCACCATTCACATTACATCCAGGAAGATGGGAGCTGTACAGCAAGCCACCTCAAACAATAGCTTTCGTTTTTGTCTAGTCCGAGGACAGTACGTACAAAGCCAATGCATTGCACCTGCAAATACCGTAGTTTCCGTCATTTTGGAGTACTAACCCACTTAGCAGGTGGACAAAGTCGATGGTCTTTGCGACGTGAGAGTGATCGACGACTTACCTGGAACTGATCATGATGCAGTTCTCTTTGCTATCAACTTCCAAATCCACAGATCCTCGTTGCACAATTTGGACTGTGTTAAGTGAACTGACTATTTTACCACCAAGAATAGACCCCTACCTTCTCAACCCTATTCAGTAATTATCCCTCATTCTCGTACAAATGTCTTTAAATATTCATTTTGTCAATGCTCTCCATCTCTGGCATGCTTTACCATCTAACCTTGTTCAATCATCATCTTTTATTGCATTTAGGTCCAATTAATTCAATTTTCTTAACATCATAAGCAACAGTTGTCCTTTTCTCCATTGATGCCCCGTAATTCCATCTCTTACTTATTACCCTGTACATACGTACGTAAGTGTGTACGTGTGCGTGTATGTATGTGTGTATGTATGTGTGTATGTCCTGGGGAGCACTGTTATAAGATTACCTTTTGTGCAACCCTGTCCATATGTTCGTACGGACAAAATTAATTCAATCAATCAATCAATCAATCGACAAGGGCAAGAGCATTTTATATTCCATACACATACTGTATGTACAGTACAGTACAGTATGTGGGTCCATGTTTCAGTCATATCAGCACTGCTCCTACTGGGTGATTACACAATCTCTAGGGTGAGCATATATGTAGATGTGATAAAATCACACCTGTTAACCCCAGCAATGGGTACCACACATATCTGTGCACAGCACACACACACGCACTTACTACCAGTGGGCCACGTCTGTGATGGGATACACATGCACACACACAACCAGGCGCTTGCACACGAACAAACCCTTCTCTCACACACGTACGCACCACACAAGACCCAATCCCTGCGTACTTTGTATTCCCTCAGTATCTTCCCCCATTTGGCAATTCGATAGAAGTGGCTGGCAGCAGATATCACATCCCTGGAGCCCAGCAAGGTGCCGAGGTGGATGCAGAGGTCAGAAAAGACCTGAAGGTAAGAAGCCACTGGATTAAGGGGGGAGTTTCACTATGTACCTCCCTCACCACTCTCTCCTTTCTCAATCTCTCCTCACCCTCCTCCCTCAGTCCCCTCCCCCCCTCACCATCATCTTGGAGTAGCCCTTACAGGACTTGCGAGACGCCACCAGCAGCTGCAGTACTTGGCTAGACGGCAGAGAAACCAGCAGGGCCAGCGAGTACAGGTGGTCCAGTTTTGGGGACCGCATTACCTACAACGAACCACCAGTACTCATGATCAGGGTGAAGAACACAGCAAGCGTTCTTAACTGACATAAGATGACTCCTGCATTACTCGACAGGTTCACAAAACTGCAATGTACAAGTCACAAGTGGTGGATGGAGCGTGGGTAACTCCTTACTGTTTCAGCCAAAGTTGTCACGAGGGACTTGATGAAGTCACTTCCCTTGGCTTCAAGTGGAGTTAGGTCTTCGCCAGACAGCAAGCAGTGGAGGTGGATGGTGTGAAGGGTCTGAAGGACAAGAATGCAGTGGAAGTGAATCGGACACACACAGAGCACTGCACACTACAGATCACCTCTTGTGCACAGTCCAGAGCAAGCTGGTTCAGCCCGTTCTCCTTCAGAACAGCTGCCAGACAACCAGACGTCTTCACAAACTCATCCACCACCAACCCTGCAGAAAGAGTAAGAACAGACCAAATTTGCCATCTGTGCTTCAAGCACGCCTCTCCCTCCCTCTCAACCCGCTTCCCTCTCCTCCCCCCATGCCCCCGTCCCACCTGCTGAGGTAAACACAGTCCCTGCTAGATGGAACTGAGCCACTTGAGGCAGTGCCAGTGACTGTTGCATCATTAAAACTTCCTCCTGGAACACTGGCTCCAGCACCTCCTTCCGTAGTGTCAGAGAGAGGCTATAACAGGGTGGGGATGGGGAGGGGGGAGGAAGTGGGGAAGGGAGGAGCAGGGGAGGAGAGAGGGAGGAGCAGGGAGAGGAGGGAGGGAGGAGCAGGGGAAGGAAGAAGGGAGGATCAGGGGAGGAGGGAGGGAGGAGCAGGGGAGGAGGGAGGAGCAGGGGAAGGAGGGAGGAGCAGGGGAGGAGGGAGGAGCAGGGGAGGAGGGAGGGAGGAGCAGGGGAGGAGGGAGGAAGGAGCAGGGGAAGGAGGAAGGAGCAGGGGGAGGAGGGAGGAGCAGGGGGAGGAGGGAGGGAGGAGCAGAGGAGGAGGGAAGGAGGAGCAGAGGAGGAGGGAAGGAGGAGCAGGGGGAGGAGAGAGGGAGAAGCAGGGGGAGGAGGGAGGAGCAGAGTGAGAAGGAAGGGGGGACAGGGGATGAGCAATGGAAAGGTGAGTTTCAGTCTCACAGGTAGAATGTTGCTAACACACATGGCGCATGGCGTTGAATGAGGAGTATATCACACTGCCACACCCACAAAGAGGGATGCACCACACCACCAAAAGGTTGTACCACGTTCCCAAGGAATGAAAGAGCTGTGGTCTGTGCTTATCTCACCGCTGGTTGCTGTGTTCTTCTATGAACGTCGAGCACTGCTGGTCCATGTCTACCATGTACCTCACAGCATGGGCCAACTCTTGAAGGAACAGGAGCTCTTCTGTGGAAGAAACAGAATGAGGGTGACACTATACCTTGTGTGTGTGTGTGTGTGTGTGTGTGTGTGTGTGCGTATGTGTGTGTGTGTGTGTGTGTGTGTGTGTGTGTGTGTGTGTGTGTGTGTGTGTGTGTGTGTGTGTGTGCATGCGTGCGTGCATTTGTGCGTGTGTGTGCATGCGTGTGAACAAGCAAAGTGCATGAATACGTACAGTATGCCAATACACCACCCCACCCCATCCCACAACACATCACACCAACCCATATCACACACAAACATAGTCATACACTGGTGGACAGGCTACTGGAGCACATGGGATGCTGTGCCCGTCGCAGCTTGCTCTCACCGCTGTCACAGTAGGCCAAGAGCCTGGCAGCTAGGTCCGCCATTGCCTTCAGGAGAGGGGAGAGTGGAGCTGGAAGCACTGTGCTAGGAGAGTGAGCGAGGACTCTCCACAGGGCCTCTACAACAGAACGAACGTGATCCGCTTGAGAAGGCAGCTCCTCACAGTCTTGCAGTGACCTGCACACAAAGTGCAGTACACCAAGTACACAGAGAAGCAAGCATACTGTAAGCACATACTGTACATACATACACACCATGTATCACTCTCTACGCAGTAGTCAATAAATTTAACAAAAAGGCGTAATTGTGGTCTGATGAATTGTGAGTTATTGCCGCGCACTATACACACTGACCGACAGAGGAGGGCTGCCGCCTCAAACTGCTTCTCCTTCACTCCTTTCAGGAGCAGCTCACAAAGAACCCACTCACTGGACACACCATAAAGTTGGGCAAATCTGCATATGCAGTGACATGAGTACAAATGTGGAGTTAGGCACAAATAGGTGAACATACAGAAAGCTACTAAATTTAGTGAATTTAGAGTGTAGTGCACAAATCACTAAAACTTGTACCGGCAAAACTGTATAGGCGAAATTTATTTATATGCAAAAACTTGAAATTTGCTAAAATTAGTACCAACCAAATCCTGCACTTTTCAAATGCTAACTTTAGATGCCGCAAAAAAACAGTAGCCTTGAATACATACATACAGTACATACAGTATGGGTGATCCATGAAAAGCACAATGATAGTGTGCATACACTGTAATGCATTGTGTGTGTGTGTGTGTGCGTGCGTGTGACTGTACTGTACCTTAACAGCTTGTCTATGTCCTTCCTGGTTGCTGAGGGTTGTAAGGAAGCCATCTTCTGTTGCACTTGCTGCTTGCAGTAGCCTTCATCCATCAGTGAGCTAAAGAGAGGGGACTCAGAATACTTCCGCTGCAGTCAATAGGAAAGGACGAGGTTCAAGTTGAGGACAAAATCACAAAATCACACAGAGATGATCACATTTAAGAAGTTGCACCATGACATAACGGCTGCCACACTGTACGCACTTGAAGAAGCTGCATCCTCTCAAAGACCGACACCACTTCTGAGAGTGGGACATGAGACCACTCTGTGCCTGCAGACACAAGAGATGCAGTCAAGACCACTGACCACCAAACATGCACATACTGCTCACACAAGCACACAGACACACACAGATACAGAGACACACAGACACACAGACACACACACACAGACACACACACACAGACACACACACACACACACACACACACACACACACACACACACACACACACACACACACACACACACACAGACAGCATACACAATCACATACGTACATATATACGGTAGGCGCGGAAAAAAAATGTTACCATGCGAAGTTCGTTCTTCGCAAACTTCGCCCGTAGTTCGTGCGAAGATGGAGCAAACTTCAAGCGAAGTTTTTGCAAAGTTTACTTCAAAGTGGAAACATTTTTTCTGTGCCTACAGTACGAGTGAGTGTCTTGGAGTATGCGTATGCGGTAAGGTGGGCACGTGTACCCCTGAAAGAGCTACACACTTCACACACAACGTGTAACAAAACCACGCCTAAACCAAGGCAACTGTCCACACATGGTGACTCAGGAAAGGACAGGCTGATAAGAATGCAGCAAGGAACACACAGCGGCAGGCAGGCAGCTTTACCTTCTAGCACTGTCTGCTGGTCCTGTGATGTAAGAAAGCGTGCCCCAATTGAACCAAGCTGGGTGCAGAGTGGAGAGCATCCAACCATGCCCTCTGTGACCATCCTGCGCGCCACCTCCAGTGCAGTCGGGTGAGGAAGGGTGGGAAGGAGGGCCTCCACCTCATCAACCTGACCAAGGTTGCGAGAGGAGTGAATCAGAGCAAGGGAGGATGATGGTTGTAGCAAATTACGCATTGGGAACACACCCACACCCACACCCACGCCCACACACCTTGCCATTTTTTGCCAGAAATTTAACATATGTCACATAAACTTCAACAACCGTCACCTTGCACATGTTGACAACCTGTGACAAGTGACAGAAAGTGAACACGCCAAATTTAGTTAAAAGTAGATTGAACTCCAACGCAATACTTGGACAATAAAATTCAGAAACTCGAAGTACAATTCCACATCCAATCCTAAATGAAGAAATGGAAGTGGAATAGAATACTACCTTGAGGGCATCTGTGAGGGAGGAAGCAGCACCTGAACGCATAATCTTCCGCACAATCCCAATCGGCTTGTGAGTGGGAAGGTACTCCAATTCAGCAGGAGAGAAGTTGTACATGTGGGCAATACTCTTTAGCTGAACAAACTGGCAGTGTCTCTCGAGGTCTTCCACTTTAGGCAGCTGGGATTGGCGGGCCTTCCGCACAAGGGATTCCACCTCTGGGCTCCAAGGGATACGGCTGTGTTTGACCAGCTCACACACCACCTCCAGATGTGGCTGTGAACAGTGGGTGAGTGACAAGTAGGAGGAGGAGGGTAGGAGAGGTGAGCACGTGGGTGACGTGTGGACGGACATGTGAGCCATGACATGTTTATGGGATGGGATTTTCACAAAATGACCACTAGGCAGAAAATCTCATATTCTTTGTCTGAAAATGAATTGCCAATTAAAATAGCTGAACACACCATTCACAAATTTCTGCTTTTTGAGAATACCATTATAGCATTTTTGTGAGGTACTCAAATACACAAGTACACAGAGTCTCATGAATAAAAAAGAATTCACGGTAAATGTTATTATTCTCGAATTCTTCTCACAATGCATGTGACCACTGTGAAGGATGAAAAGGATTCAGCCTCACTCACCCCTTCTGCCTTGATGCATGCTATCAGTGACAGAATTCTTGTTTCCCATGGCAACTCCTCTAAGCAGTCCACTTCACATCTTGTCTGTACAGGCACTCTTGACAGGAAGTACTGCAATAAACAGGAAGTACTGCAATAAACAGGAAGCATATACGCAGTAATGACAATGCCAGGGGTTAGCACCAGTGTTCTCGCCAGGCTGTTTTTGAAGGGTACAGACCCCTTCTTGCTCCCTTAAGAACCCTCCTTGATGCTGTAAACATGGCACTGTACCCTCCTTGAAAGGCCCAGTGCCACTAGTCATGTGGTGTGGGCAATAGCATTTGCATGCATACACACTGTGTCACAAGGCTCTCCCTGTATTCAGCTAATGCACTCTGCACGCAAAAGTGACACCCTCTCCCACACCCAACCATCCACTAGCCACTCCTCACATGACTGTTGGTCAAGTGTACCCTTCTTATATTATTTTCTGGGGGGAACACTGGTTAGCACCACTATTCACAGTAGACAACATACATAAGTTAAAATGCAGTGATTGAAGCAAGAAGGAGTCCACTTGTCCACACAATTTCAAAGACAACCTCTGTCTGCACACAAGCAGCCAAGCCACCATTAACAGCAGCCTTAGCTGTATCATATTGATGACATTACAGAGGGCCTCAACAACAGGTGGCAAGAAAGCCTCGTCTGTGGAATACACCACTGTGCACAAGCAACCAATGCCATTCTTGGCACCATTGAGTCCAACGCCTTCAGACACTCTCCCACTCCCCTCCCCCTCCCCATTTGAATTTCCTCTGACTTCATGCATACTTGAATGCTGGGTGGTTGGTGCAACGAATTCTTAGTAAAAGTGCGTGCAGTCTGGAAGTATATAGCACTTGATCGTCTTCTCTATCAGAAAGACAACTGTTACTACCAGCGACTTCCTGTATACATGCAGTACCCTCAAATGGAACGTAGTAAATAGAAGATATCAGACAGGGTGGTCATGTCTCCCCTCACACTGCAGCCATATACCCCTCAGCACTGCCACAGGCACTGCTGCAAGAAGATGAATGACCTCCCTCCCCCATTGACCTGCTGCCTGAGGCAGCAACTGTCACATCACAAAAACTGCAAGGTTTCTGGACCATAGGGGTTGCAGCGTGGATGGACATGAGGTCACCCACCACCTTGTTTTGTTTGTTACTACTATTGCATCTGTTATGACATTAACCAATTATGACACAATACATCGTGCCATGCTGCTTAGAGTGACTCATGTAATGAATGCCATTTAGACCTAACACAATAAATCGTAACATTCACACTACATTCACACTACTATTATGTTCCATAGCCTAAGTCTATGAAATGTACCTTGATAGGTGATTGATATTTCCTTTGGAGCAATTGAACATGCTAACGAGGTCATGTATTCGTTCAGTGCAACGCTTTTCACCAATCAGTGGCTTTGTCATGCATGGACGTTTGCCTTGTTGGTTCAGTAAGTGTCCATGTCACTGACGAAGCCATGGATAGGGCTGAAACATTTGAAACTGGAACTAAACTAAACTTGGCCGGTTAGTCACAGATCGGCTCAGCACACACACATACATACATATTGTTACATTGTTTATTCAGACATAATTCATACCACCAACTGTTGTCACATTGCACAAACTCATTGGAAGCCTTCTTGCACCAGTCATTAAGAAGGTGGCTGATGGTTATGACATGCCTGAAATATTGTCAGCTTCGGCCATGTGTGAATGAACCCAAGAATGCACATACAAACTCCAGAGAGAAG
>OZ025887.1:5402449-5504949 GCA_964019415.1 Ianthella basta
GGATGAGGAATGATGCAATGGTTTCACTGAACACAGACACCTCTTCCATTGGCACTCCCTCGGGCACACATGCAAGAAGTACAGCGACTCTCTCTGTGTTCAGTTCCTTGAGAAGGTCCCCCTGTGCAAAATATAATGGTTAGACAATATTCAAAACACAAGGTACAATATATGGCAGTGCGCACACATACACGCACACACACACACACACACACACACACACACACACACACACACACACACACACACACACACACACACACACACACACACACACACACCTGATGCTGCAGCCATACAGTGGAAGCCTCAGATAGCTTCCCTTCGCTGAGCAGAAGCTGCACAATGTCAGGGAGTCTGGCACTCTTGAAATGGTGCCACAGGTTGGCACTGCAAGTTAAGGGGATGGAGCAAAGCTGAAATATCTCGAGACAAATGAACATGCAAAACACACTAAGACGTTTCTAAAGATGTTCATCTAAAATTAGTTGATGAACCTATTTTGTGTTAAGAGAAATTTGCCTGTGTGCGGGTGGGTGGATGAGTATGTGTTGGTATGAATGATCTTCTTTACTTGAAATCCTGTGTTCCCAAGATGAGGCTGAAGGAGGCTAGTCTGTGCAACATTCCCTGCACTTTAACTCGAAGGGACGGCTTGGTAGCCTCTTCTTCTTTCGGCACAGTCTCAATCTGCATTAAAGTACAACACAGCAGAAAGGGAAGGCAGGGGGAGTAGGTATTGAATGGGGAAGAGGAAGGCAAGAGAGGGAAAGAAAGATGCATGTGGAGAGGAGTGAGAAAGGTATGTATGAGAGAGGAGAAGAGAAAGAGAGTGAGCATTGCTGTCCTTCAGGTGCTGCAAGTCCGTTCCTCCACACCCACCCGCTTCACACTGTACTGGAGGAGAGCAGCAACAGAGGTACAGTCCTGCAATGCTGCTGAGCTGCACAGCTCCACAATGAAAGGCACATCCTGAACACAAGAGGGGAAGGGGAGAGAAGAGAGGGAATGCATTGAGACCACCACTCACAATTCCAGTTGGCATGCACAAGAATCGGCAGAATGCAAAGACAATGAATAGCAGAAATGAAGAAGACACATCAAAGAGAAATGTTGAAGATTTGAAGCAGACAGACAAACACACAATTTCAGAGAGAAGCCCATCAACAATTCTGAAAGATATGTAACACCTCGTTCCATCCATTCTTCACTGTATAGAATGAACCCCTGGCCAGGAGTTGCAGCCAAATCACTTGGACTGATGGAGTGATCGGTCCATTGAATAACTGGTTCGACAATGTCAACTTTGAGTGATAGAAGTGCATTCAATGCCACACATTGACAAGGGCATCCATTGAATGTAAATGCTTGAAACACACACAGATACTCCCCGATAATCAAGCTGAAAGGACACAATAACAGCTGGAATGTCTACAAACTGGAGAAGAATGCACTAGGCATGCGATAGCGCACATCATTAACATCTAATGGCATACTCTTCGCTCAACCCTGACTGTGATAAGGACAGTGAAACCCGCCACGGGGCACCCACCAGTTGACAAGGCATTATTGGCTTTCGAAAAGGGGTGGCTGCTTTGCAGAGGTAGACTGCAATGATGAAGCAATGTGTATGGCAGTATTGTGGTGTCAGTGAGACTGGCAGTTTTAGAGAGGTGGCTGCCTTGTACAGTGACCATTCCAGATGAATCCCACAGTACAGCCACAACTAGCCATGTGCTGATATACAGTACAGGAAATTGTCATGTTAATGGACGCTTTACGAGTCTCTGTTGTGTCTACGTATTTAGGAGTCACAGCTCTAAGAACAGGTGAAGGAGATAAGCCCGCCACACAGCTGGCATCAAACTCATGACCCACACTCTAACGCAGAGCTTCAACAATCATGCCAACCCAACCTGGTGGTGACAATTCCCCCATCATTGCCTTACAATACCGCTAATGGTGAATTGTTACCGTTGGGTCGGGTTGGCTCAATCTGAATTAGAGCTTAGGGTCCAAGTTCGAAGCTGGCTGAGTGGCAATTTCTCCCTCCCTCACCTGTTCTTTGAGTCTCGACTTGCTTTAGATAACATACTCATTGTCTTGACTTGATACAACTTGTCATGGCCTGTTAAAACAATACAGACTGTCAACGCCGCAACAAAAGCAGATCACATCTGTGCAGAAGTCATGATTAACGGTGCAAGTGTGTGTGAGAGGGAAGTACGTACATACATGTGTAGCATTCCCTGTGTGCTGCAATCAAGGCTCCAGTCACCTAATTGGATTCTACTTCAGAGGTGACAGGTGCCCCACCCACTGTATTGAATTACAAAGGGGCATCAAAAGGTATGCCTTATGACCTCAAACAGCTGGAGACAGGTTTCTAACTAAGTCACAGGGCCACTTTCAGGGCATCATTAAATAAATACATTTCAGTCACTTCAAACTCTTTTCTGTGGCAGTAAGGTACAGTGTTCAAAGTGGATAAGTGTAATCTGAGGGCACATTAGTGAGACACCCTCACCCCAGTTCACACATCCAAGCCTTCTAAATGAACACACAATCAAGGAGTCTACAATAACCATGATCCCACAGCAGACAATGATGAACTATATACATACTGTACTGCACAGTACATATTTAATTGATACTCAGACATTTTTTTACCACATTTCAATTAGCCACATCACAAGAGGCTTGGATAAATGCCAGACGATGAGACTGTCTGTGTGTGTATTAGTGTGTATGGAGGGGATGTGCTTCTGGCAAGATGGCCACTCCAAGTGCTCTATATAGTGGCCTTTTAATGGGAACAGATATTCAAATCAAGTCGAGTGTGCACGTGTGTGTGCATGTACCAGAGACCTAGCTGATATAACAAACTGGCAAGAATTGGTACAAGGCAGAGATGCATGGAGATCTCTCATCTACCAGACCCAGAACATCAACACTCTGTCAGATCCTCCCCAATGTCCATAATGGACAAGGTGTAAAGGAGGGAGAAGGAGGAGGTGTGTGTGTGTGTGTGTGCACACGTGCACATGTGCGTGCGTGTTCGTGTGTGCACATGTCACCCACTGTGACTCTCTCTAAGCACTGGAGCACAGCGGTGATGAGGCCATCCTTTGTCACACATTCACTGAGCAGAAAGGCTGCCTTACTCTGATAGATATCCTGGAACACAAAGAGACAAAGAAAGCCATAACGGGGTGAGCAGGGAAGCTGTGCCATGGCAGCTTGACAACAGCAGTCGCATTACACTCTACCATGGAACACAAAAGCTTTGAAAGCAGTCCTCAAAGAAGCAAAATTGTAAACACAAAAGAATCAAAGGCAATGTGCACTGTCACTACACACATCAAAGGTACAAGGGCTGGTCTGCTGGCAGGCACGGCACATAGATGATAGAATGACACAGGTATCTGCTAGTGAAGGCCCCACTGAAGGTGAACACACACAAACAGCACAACGGACCATACTGTGTATAAAGGTCACTTTCTGAATTGAGACCACCAATGAAGGGGGCACCACCACAGCAGATGCAGTGAGAAGCAGTCAGACAAGGGTAGAATTCACCTTATGCAGCACAGTACAGTGCACCACTGATGGAATAAACAAAAGAGCCTGCATTCGTGGTCCCACCTCTTTGTCCAAATTGTGCTCCTCAGCAAAACGTTCTGCCTCTTCATAGCGATGGGAGTTGATGAGGCTGTCAAGCCTGGTAACGGGATGATAGAGACACATCTTAAACAATGGACCCCAGCACTGCCATGTCACTAATCATACACTGAGATATACGTACGTAGTAAACCATAAGTGATGAATCAAGTGTGGAGCCAGGTATATACAAACACAAGCTCTATCACTGAACTTTGCTAACCACTTTAAACCACTCCAGGTTTGTGAAGTGTAGTGACGGTAGCGCAGTATATTATACACCAACAGTTTGTACTATTACAGTACAGCAAGCGGCACACCCAGACAGTACCATGGGATGGATGGATGGGTGAACTACACTAATGGGATACACTCCATATATGGCACATACTCCATATATGGCATGTACGTGGTACTCATACTGTACATCCATCAATACACAAATAATGCTACGATTAGTGCGCTGATAGTGTCAGTGTGTGCTTGTACAACTTCAGGTAGGACAGGAATCTGATGTGAAGCACTGCCACAGTCCATTGGGACTACTACACAACGTTCTTTGTCCAATGGTAACGTATAGTACACATGTATGTAAGCCAAATTGCATGCAACCGGCAAAGTGGCTGCAATGGGACATACTGTAACTTGCAGTGAGAGTAGCTGCAACCATACAGTAGATACACTTGAAGACTTTCTTGTGGCAGACAAAACACAGACATCGGTTGAGGCAACCCTCTAAGTGCAGAATGCAAACACTAACAGACAAAATACTTGAAGCCAAGGCTATCACCAAACAGGCTCCAAGATCATAGAATCTGTTGAGATGATGGACAGCTGTCAACAGCCCATGTGCAGATTGATCTAGTGTGACTGCCGGTACTGATCACAGGTCAGATAGTTTATATGGCTATGGTACAGCACCATGGTGTCTGCTTTGGGATGCCTCATGTTGAGCAACATGCCCCGCTATCTCCACTGAATACTGCAAACTGGTTGGTCAAAATAGGCTACAGTACGCATGACTGTAAGTTTGGTATTACTGCTTGCAGTCACTCTTTTTGTGAGAAGTGTACAAAACGTGGGGATAAGACGTGGTTGAAGAGGCGGTGAGGTGATCCGGGCTGACTGCCATGAACCTGTAGCTGCGAAGGCAGGACTTCATGTTACCAGACCCTGCCCTAGCTGGCAGAGCTAACAACTAGGGAGGGGGGGCTGTCCTCGCAAAGCCATAGAACTCACTCATGTTATGAAACGAGGGCTTCTCAGCTGGTGTAGCCACGAGAAAGGGAATTCGTTCTCCAATTACCAGCCTATCAAATAAGGTTTTCAAACCTTGCAAGGTTTAAAAACATTTCTTGACAAGCTGGTAATTGGAGAACAAAGCCCTTTCTCGTAGCCAGTTACCCTACTGCACGTAACAGCCTGTGCCGAATAACACATTCTTATATAACACAGCATCATTGTGTGTGCATGCGTGTGTGCATGCTGTGATTCATAAGTCTCATTTAAACATTTTTACGTAAGTTTTGTAATATAACACCATGGCAACTGAAAAATTACATTGTGCAGTATTACATACATACATACAACATATGTAATAGTATTAATACACAGTAGACGAGAGAGTGGGAGGGAGAGGGGAGGAGGAGGGCAGGGAGGGGAGGGGAGAGAATGAACAATTTGAAGAATTACAAGGACATGTGGTTTGCAGTGGGTAGTGGAGTCAACGTACATGTACAGTGAACACAGTAGGAGAAGGAGGGGAGGATGTGTTCGTGCATGTGACAGCACGGTATGAGAAGGAGGGGAGGATGTGTCCGTGTGTGTGACAACACAGTAGGAGAAGGAGGGGAGGATGTGTCCGTGTGTGTGACAGCACAGTAGGAGAGGGAGGGGAGGATGTGTCCGTGCATGTGACAGCACAGTAGGAGAGGGAGGGGAGGATGTGTCCATGTGTGTGACAGCACAGTAGGAGAAGGAGGGGAGGATGTGTCTGTGCATGTGACAGCACAGTAGGAGAGGGAGGGGAGGATGTGTCCATGTGTGTGACAGCACAGTAGGAGAAGGAGGGGAGGATGTGTCCGTGCATGTGACAGCACAGTAGGAGAAGGAGGGGAGGATGTGTCCATGTGTGTGACAGCACAGTAGGAGAAGGAGGGGAGGATGTGTCTGTGCATGAAATTGAAATATGAGATCAGAGATACCTTGTACACCATAACTTCTCACCTGTCCTTGTCCCTGGTTTCAATGACCTCCTTAATGCAAACTCTAAAGCAGACAGGGAAGGATATCACAATGGGTGCATGTGTCACATGAATGTTGCTGCATGAGCCACCTAAGGAGATTTATTGCTTATTGCCACACTACGTATATGCTACACCACACGAAACCACACAACACCACACTACACTACACTACAGCACACCACACTACACTACACTACACTACACTACACTACACTACACTACACTACACTACACTACACTACACTACACTACACTACACTACACTACACTACACTACACTACACTACACTACACTAGAGCACACCACACTACACCACACCACACTACACCACACCACACTACATCACACCACACTACATCAATCAAATTATCAAAAAAAACAGGTACATACATACATTATAATAGCATAACATAGTAACTGTTACAATACTCCACCATATAAACCACTGTGTACACAGTACTAAAACCTCCTTCATGCTAAGTCAATGTGCATCACAAGACAGATCTCATCAAGTACATGGCACTCACTTGCCACTGCCCTTCTCTTCTTCAGTGTAGCAGAGAGTACCCTATGCAGTTAGAAGATAGCACCAACACATGACAGAGCACAAGAACATGGATGACAGGCATAAGAATGACTCATCTGTCTCAATATTACAATTACTCTAATGGAACTACTTTAGTAGTTACACATGTACAAAGCACACACTGAATTTGGGCTACCTCGCTAATGAGGACAGTGCCGACTCTCACGGATACAGTATTACGGATGCATACAAAACTACCTCTGAAATGAGGACACTTTTTGAATCAGGTCACTTGGGTCCATCCCAGATGGTCCCAAAGGTACTCAGATTGGAGACGCGTCACTGTGCCACAGATTACATTAATCAAGAACCCAGTGAGTGCCTGCATTCCACGCACAGTGCATCCACCACCACACCCAAGCAGCCCTCCAGCAGCTTCCACAGCACTAACAGTTGCAAGTCCCAAACACCTCAGAGCAAGTAGGCTTGCAGCCCGCAATCAAGTTGTGACCATTACGACAGACACACCATTGCAAAGGCATGCAGCAATAACAACATTCAATCCAACAGTGGCATCACTACCCAGTCGCACACCCATACGATATCAATCTGCCTGGAAATACACCTCTCCAAAGCAAAGTCTGAGCTTACCACAGCAGACGACCCAGACAGTAATCGAGTTCCCATGGCAACAGAAATAACATTTGTGGTCTCAAAGTTTGGCAAGGTCATTAGAAGAAGCTCCTGCAGTACAAAGGGGACAAGGACAGGTCATGCCTAGGTACGTATAACATCACAAACAGGTTCATCATTATCATATTTGCCTCCTTTGGGATTTTGTTGTTGTCATACCAACCTACATGGAGACTTGAATAACATGCTAGCATACGTACACCGAAAGTACTACAGCGAAACCTGTCTAAGATGGTCACTGCATAAGGCAGCCGCTTCTCTAAAACGAACAGCCACCTTCCCAGGCCCCAACTGGCACTATCGCAGCACTAAAACATTGCAGTCTACCTCTGTAATGCAGCCACCAGTTATAACTGGCCTTCAAGTGGCTGTCTTAGACAGCCCTCACTGTTACCAATTTGCTGATACTGCATATTTAATCATGTACTTCCAAACCACAGTATAGGAGAAGTGATGGAAGCACTGGAGAGGTGCACAGAGGCTAAGGAGAATGTTTAGACGGAGCCCAAACAGACGCGTTGGTAGCCATACAGTGTGAGTGTGGTTTGTACAAAGATGTTGACGAATGCTTTGCAATCACAACTAAGGTTTAACTTGTCCTCCCACGCATACCATAGGGCACTCTATGGGCATGTAGGTGGGCCTGGGAGTGTTGCATCTTCTTTTTGAACTCACCACACCCAAATGCCAAGTATTGGCACAGAGTGGATAAGAATACAACATCAGACAGAGGGAGATCTGTTGCAAGCCCCCCCACACACCCACCTTATCTCCTTCGGCTTCCACAAGGGCACACAAAAGGACCCCCTCTGAAGTTAGCGGTGAAGTAATCGCTGCAGGGCTGTTGCTATTGACGATTTCCCACAGAACGAAATCCTTCAAGTTGCCCTTAATCTGATACAGGTTGATCACCACAAGAAGAAGGGTAGACCACACTGCAATGGTGCCCTTGAGGGGGGAGGGAGGAAGGGAGGGAAGGGAAGAGACTGCATCGCTGAAAGAAGGGGCAGATACACATAACTGTATGCCAGTATAGCATCACAGTGAGTGTGCATCAACTTTCAATACAGGAGGCCATGTCCTTCTTTTTAGCACCTCACACTTATAATTGCATCGCCAACACATTAGCAGCCCTATCAAACACACCTTCAACTACTAAGGGTGTACAGCATGGTCCACAGTGATGCTGCACCAACCATCATTTAGTGTGAGAGCAGACTACTACAACTACCCTACTACCGTTACGTGTTGTGCTTTTGGCGAGTTGTAGCCTGCTTCATTCTACATCCAGGCCATGGTGGGCAGGTTATAGCCATGCTGGTCGGACTACTTGGGCTTACATTCTCCTGTGAGGTGACTAAGAGGGATTCATCTCCGGTGAAGGCTGCCTTCTCAACGGTGACTCCTGCACACGTAGAAGGAGCAACCACTGGGAGCAAGCAAGAGAGTGCACATGGGTGGATCAGTCAACAGCTTTTGGCAACACATCCAGAGCATCTCTCCTTCGGGACTTCAGGAGCATTCTCACTATGTTCATGTATGTATGGGCTGCAGGCTATGCTATACACATACGTACATACATACATACAGTACAGTACAGTACAGTACAGTACAGTATGTATGCTATTACATGTGTAGAGTACGTACAGCTGTACGTACACAGAAAGGTGTGTGATAGCACCTTGTGCACTGCGGTATGGTGGTAGTGGTGCAGGGAGGAGAGAGCTCTGACCTTGAAGCACCAGTGAAATGTGATCAACCCTTTCAAACCCTTCTGCACTGCACCCCCAAACAGAGAGAGTTGCCTCCTTCTCCTACAAACATACAGTGTGTACAGTACACACAGAGCAGTAAGGCATACATACATACATACATACATACATACATACATCATACATATGTACATACATACATACATACATACATACATACATACATACATACATACATACATACATACATACACACATACGTACATACATACATACATACATACATACATACATACATACGTACATACATACATACATACATACACACCAAATGAAGGCACTTGTGTTAAGTACGCAGTACCTTGTAGTATCGTAGTACTGCGTATGTATTACATATAAAGAGTGTAGTATGGTGACTGTATAAATACATAATGTACACAGGACTCCTTGGTATCTAGTCATGATAATTATATGCAATAGAACACGCTCAAAGTGGGGTGTATTGCCAATACATTCCCTAAGGTTGTGGGTTATGTCCCATTACCATGGTAACCACATGCTAATTGTAGTGATAGGCCCACAAACACACAGATACCATGGTAACACGGTATACAGCACAACACACAAGCACAACAACACGCAGGAGCACCACTCTGAACACAGTGCGACATACGACAACACACAGGAGCACCACTCTGAACACAGTGCAACATACGACAACACACAGGAGCACCACTCTGAACACAGTGCAACATACGACAACACACAGGAGCACCACTCTGAACACAGTGCGACATACGACAACACACAGGAGCACCACTCTGAACACAGTGCAACATACGACAACACACAGGAGCACCACTCTGAACACAGTGCAACATACGACAACACACAGGAGCACCACTCTGAACACAGTGCGACATACAACAACACACAGGAGCACCACTCTGAACACAGTGCAACATACAACAACACACAGGAGCACCACTCTGAACACAGTGCAACATACGACAACACACAGGAGCACCACTCTGAACACAGTGCAACATACAACAACACACAGGAGCACCACTCTGAACACAGTGCAACATACAACAACACACAGGAGCACCACTCTGAACACAGTGCAACATATGACAACATGTAGTGAGGCCTCACACTGCAGAGCAGCTTCTGGCCATTTGCAAAGAAGGTAGCAAAGGCAATCCCTGCAGTTCTGAGCTGGACCACTTGGGGCTGTACAGGTGGAGTGAAGGCACAAAAAGGATAGTTACGTGTCACCAGAGGGAGAAGAGCAAGAGATGTGAGGCTAGTGCACACAATTATTCACTCACACCAAACACACACATACCTCCCATTCATCTTCTTTGTTCAAGCCTTTCAAATGAAGGAAAAAAAGGTTTAAATGTACAACATGGTACAGAATCCTATCTATTCCCATTTTGGAATAGAAAAGGACACAGTGCATGTGCACATATTGATGTCAAACATCAAAGGAATGTAAACCAGAATGCATTCCTCAAACATATACTCAATTCACTGTTTGTAGCAAAGATTCTTACACACAGTGAACTCTCAGCCATTAAAGGAAGCAGTCACCCCCTCTGCTGGCCTTTAACACATTATACAACACATAGAGAACCAAATACACCTGCAGGGCATTGGCAGTGAGGCCACCTGGCTGCCATGTAAGGTGTTGCCATGGAAACACCAAACTCCACGACTAAAGGTGAATGCATGCCTGAAGCTGTGAATAGACAGTGAATGCACGCACTCTTTATAAGTGGAAACCTACACCTCAGCTTTGGCTGCAAGGCCTGTAGCCTGGGGTTTCCATGCATGCAGTACGCACAACAGTACCCATACTTTAACCCTATCCGCCCAAAATTCCAATAGTCCCGCGAGAATAGATATATTACGAAAATGGTCATTCGTACGTAGTTTAAGTGCATTACGCAACATGACCGTTAAAACGGTCTATTGGGTGCAAAAGGTTAATTGAGCCATGAAGCCCTGTCTAATCTTCACTCTAGATCCCCATGAGTCTCCACTGAGACTGTAAAGCGGCCATTCAATCAAAAACACATTTACATAATTAAAGCAAAGTACAAAGAAGGACACATTAGCTGATCAAATAACATTCTGAACCCATGGCACCAGACACAACACAGACGCTGCACTCAGCATGCAGGTCAGTGCGGGATGAGATCGTCAATTTATTAAGCAAAACACCAGAAGCCGTTTGCGTGAACTGGGAACAGATTATTGTGTTAGGGATTGGAACCTGTAAATGGTAGCCACTAATACAGCCTATAGCGGTCTAGCAGTCGGTCTTCCCTGGTTCAGTCAACATTGCACCTCTACAATGTAGCCACTACAAGCAGCCAGGTCAGGAGGTCCAAACAGATGCCCTGCTTGGACAGGATCCACTGTAGGTCCTCCTCTACACACATTATCACACCTACCTATCTACCACACACACTGCTAAGGCTTAGGCCACACACACACACACACACACACACACACACACACACGCACACACACACACACACACACACACACACACACACACACACACACACAGACACTACTAGCTCGTCATTCTAGACCAAGTGGATGGTTCCATCACAACTTACATGGTGCTACCAACGGCAACACATAGAGACAACATGTGTGTGCACAGACAATTGACATGTCTTGTCTAAGCAACGTACACTGCAGTGGTGAGAGCCTCTCACTCAGTAGACAGACAGTTCCTCTGCTCCACAGGATCAGAAGTCTCCCGATGCCCACTTCACCTAGGAGAAAGGTCCAACAGTAATGTTGAAAGAATACTAAAGTCTTGCACAATCCACACAGTCACCACTACTACAGGCATCATCATCATCGTCATCGTCATCATCATCATCATCATCATCATCATCATCATCATCATCATCATCATCATCATCATCATCATCATCATCATCATCATCATCATCATCATCATCATCATCATCATCGTCGTCGTCGTTGTCGTCATCGTCATCGTCATCATCAGCCTTCAGTGGATGAATTGCCCACACAACAGTACAGAATGTGAACAGTAACAGATCCACACGTGTAGCTAGAGTCTAACAGACATTCCATATCTTTTGCATTAAAGCAGAATGCAGCAATCATACAATGTCATACAGTGTAAATAGCACTCAACTGTACACAATGCATGACACATACGTACAGTACAGTAGTTGTACGGGACCAACATACCAGATTCAGGTGGTGCAAACTCCAAGTAGCTGAAAGTACCACTTGACTCTCCAGTCAGGTCCTACACAAAAATAAAAAATGTCAATGATGACAGTAGCCAAGTGTTCAAAAACGCCTGATATCAAGCAAACTTGAACTATCCGGGGCATAGCAGTGTAAGCAAACACGAGGGAGTGCACAAAGGACCATGAAGACAAAATGACAGGAAGTAGCACAGATACAGTACAAAGGTACTCATCAATATATTATGCATATGCCCTAGTTAGTGTGATAACCTTGTCCACCACAGTGCCTTGCTTTGCATCAAACAGGAGCAGATGTCCATTTCTGCAGGAAATAGACAAAGACAGCCGGAGTTACCACTTCGCTAGCTTCACATGTAAACATCCCTTCATCAATACTTTTATATAACATACTAGCAGAGAAGCCTGCCTTTGGCGACCTACAACGCCGGACGCCTACCCTTCCAACGCTGCCCCCCAATGCCCTCAGCAAACCATGTTACTGATACAGTTATAGCTGGTGTGATGATTATGCATAAATTCGACCGTGGGACGACAGCCAATCAAGTCTGGTAAAAAACAGAAGTCAATGGGAACGATAATTAGGAAATGGTGGTCGTCCATGAAGGAAAAAGCGGAAATGAAAGGAAAACTCTCTGCGAACCGTAAGATGGGCGACGTCAACCACGCTATAACCTGACCCCCAGTGCCCCCAGCAACCACAGCAAGTTTGATGTCAATGGCGCAAGAAACGCGTGTACACATTGCGAACACACAGACAGACACAGACACATTCAGCTTTATATATTAGATGTGTATATAGAGCACATATGTAGGTGTATGCGCGTGGGTGTATGAAGTTGTTAGTATGTGTGGTATGGCTGTGAATGGGGGTGCAGCAGAATGTGGGTCACTGTACACAGTTCAGGTTCCAAATTACGTCTGCACTTCAAATGTTTAGCTCATACATTAATATAACATGTGTCAAGTAAAGAACGCCATGTGTAGTCACACTCATTCAATGCTCATATACTGCTCATTGATGACACATACACAGAGGCATCTAGGTGTCCCAAACATCCGTACCTTAGACCAGCGGCAAGAAGTGATCCATCACTGCAGAGTGCCACTGCGTCTACTGTCTCATCTAAGCGAAATTAATGGGTATACAAGGACGTTAATCGCCACCTCTGTAAGTAATAAGTAACTGTGTGATTCATTGAAGACCACCAAGGAGTAAGGACAGACAGAGGAGCTGTTCTTCAACTCTGTGCTTCATTCAAATGTGATTGAGCTGTTTTACCTGTTGTGAAGACTGACTCGACCCTCTTAAGGCCGTCTGAGAGCACTGTAAGACCGAGGTTTGTTGCGACACATCCTACGCCGTTAGAGCTTGATAGACATGCAGCATTCGAGTGCTCCTGTACAGAAGAGAAAAGAAAATTGTAAAGCAATGAACAAGTTCTTTATTTACAGCTGTCCTTTACATCAGTTTGAATGTCCAGTTGGTGAATTTCCAAGCCTTGCATCATAGATAAGCGAGAGAACTCTCTCTACGCGTATATCAGTACCAGTTTGCACGAGCCCGCCATGACACGTGATCACGTGACCGCCTTGTTCTTGCATGGGGATTCATGCTTTCGATTCTCTTTTTATCAATTCGACAAGTATTTAACCCAGTAGCCATTCGCATGGGTACAGTCAGTGTGCAGTGAGTATAAAATGAAACGTGTTCGATTGCAATAGCATCACTTCTTGTTGCAGACAACAAGCAGTATAGACTCGAATAATCCATTTTAGCTAGGTAGCTAGCTAAACAACAAGTTCAAGACAAGCCAACAAGCAGTAGGATGCAGATGCTGACTGTGTCAACGTTAATTATAGGCTTGCAGTTCGCAACAGCAGCAACGACTTCACTTCTGCACAGGGTTCCTCGCCATTTGCACTCTGAGAATCCAGTAAACATCAACAGCCAAGTGGCGTCACCCCCGCGGTGCAGCACAACCAGCTTATCAACCGGATTGCAAATTGGGTACTTAGACGAGATTGTAGAGTACTGCAATAGCACCTACTGTGCTCCTCCGAAGATTGTCTCGTTTCAAAGACCATGCCCTGCTGTGTGCAATAATGGAGGCACCTTGAAGGGCAACGGGGTGGAGTGCGACTGTCCGGACGGATTCTTTGGAGCGTTTTGTGAGAATAGTCAGTTACAACTAGTTATGCACTAGCTAGCTATAATATTTATATACAAGTACTGGGTGATATACATTTGTGCGCCTCTCCGCATGCTGTCATCTGTTGCAATCTCTTCCTTAATTTGCAGGGGCGCTTTGCGGACGACTTATGCTGGCGGCCGAAGGAACCATATCTCTTGAGATCCCGTTCATTGCTGTAGACCTGAAATGTGTATGGGAAATAAGGACAGTAGCACCTAATTCAATCAATGGTCGTCCAGGGCACAGGATTATCTTAGCTGCAGAAGAGTTTAACATACCACCGTTACAGGTCACGGAGGAAGACATCTACAACGGAGGGTACCACTGTCCGAAAAATAATCGCATTAACTTGTACCAGGATAAACTTGCACCCGGCTATAGCCTTAGGCGGGGTGGATACTGCGGAGAAAACAGCTTCCAGACCGTCATCAGTGAGGGCAATGTCCTCTTTGTGGAGCTGCTGCTCAGTGTAAACTTCAATACTACAAGCAATTTCACCTTCTCCTATAAAACACTGCCAAATGGTAAGTAGCATTTGATAATACATAAAGGGAACAATTAGAATTTTTTATAGTCATGACTGCATGATATAGCATATCAATGCCTAATTAAGCAGATTGAGTACATGCTGTGTATCCAGACCCTGCAGAGCTGTAGCTAGCTACATGAATTAGCTATAACTTTACCTTTTCTTTCTCTGTCTTCACCGGTCCCATATACTATCCCTATTACTATTACCATCTACCATGCATGTATCATCCCATCCTTAATTGCATGACCACGTGTATCATCCATTTATTCTTTGATTGGTTACATGTAATTGTATGTTTACTGGGCTCCTTGTAAAGTAGCCCTCAGCATGGACTAAGTGGACCTCCAGTATAATAAACCTTGATTCCTTGATTCCTTGAAGCTAAGAATGTAAAGGTGAATGAAGTCTTGTTGCTGGTGCACTTCTACAGTATTAATTTCTTTATGTCAGTGAAAATTAACTATAAGAAGGCCATCACATCACATGATTCCTTGTGCCAACTGGCTGTTGTGGATCTAGATGGTTTGGTGGCAGCCATCTTGCTATAATTAGTTGGGGCTACAGGTGTGATGCATGTACACATAGAGTTCCAGAGATCCTATAGAGATCAGCAGCAGTAAGTCCCTGTACATGCATAATATTATAATTATAATGTAGCACAGCAATGCACTTTTAATATTTCAGACATCATTTACTTGCCATGCATAATCATACATATGACTCTGCCTGGCCTGCTTAATGTGGCAATTGATCCAACCTATACATGACATGTACAAGACTAAAAGTGTGTGCAAGTGCATGCTCAGAAATTAATGCAGACTGACCATGAGTCATGCATTTCAGGCCTTCTCACCCCCTGCAGTACCACGCTACCTGTGTCAGTCATCATGGACACTGAACAGCTTCCGAGGCACTCTACAGACCTCTGGATATCCACTACAGATGCCTCCCAGAATGAGATGTACTTGGGCACTTATCGTTCGACCAGGATACACTTTACAGTTAGATTTTGCAAACATTGACCTTGATGAGCCTCATCTCATGACAAACACCTGTGAATCTGATTCTATCACTGCACTATCAGAAAACTGGGGCGAGGTTGAAATACTATGTGGCTCAATAAGCAATAAGGTCTTGCAGTTTGAGGATCCAGGAAAGGTTTACCTGTTGCTTGTCACTGATGCTGTCCGACAAGGCAAAGGAGTCAAAGTACACTTTACGCACATCAAGCAGCAAAGATGATTCAAGGATTGATGACAATATGGAGGATGATCATGATCGATTGAAACTTACCACAGAGCTAGTTTGCACATGTCCAAACGCTAGGTGTATTTATTGAATCATTGCACACTACAAATCTATACTTGTTTGTATAAACCACTTTTTAATATGCACATTCATCATTCATCTTGGTGGGACTGATGCTGGCATCAATGTACTTCACAAAAATACAGACATTCACTGCACTTGCCACAGTTAATCTTCTGTGAACCAGATCAGTCTGTCATATCTAATATGCCCAAGGTATGTAGATGAATGGGTCACGTAAGGACTACAAGTGGCCTCATATTGTGGCGACGTAGCATTCAGAGTCACTTTGGGTATGGCAGCACAAACACCCTTTTGCACGTAGTCGGGGAGCTCTGTCAGTTTGCCCAAATCGGGAGTATAGTGGCCACTTTTGGCTTTGAACTCCTGCAAGTGTAATAGAACCAACACTCACAACTGCCACACACACACAAAGAGAAGACTGCAAATGCCAGACGTATCATTAATTATCATAAGTACACAGTCGCCCACACTACCTCTTGTGTGCCATAAAAATGCACATAATATATTATACTCCTTATACTATTATACCCTGTTAAGTGATAAGCAAAATTGGGATCACAGAACTGAGCTATGCACCTTTGTGTGTGTACACACAGAGGTGAAACTTCAATGGTCAAAGGTAGATAAACAAAGTGTGAGACATTACGTCATCACTGAATCTTGCAGGATGATAATAAATTCCAATCTTAATGACTTTGTGACCTTAAGTGTGAGACATGTGCCATCCCTATATCTTGCAGCATGCGCTAAGGCCAGTCAAGTGGGTGAGTGTGGTTCACTTAGCAAGTGAGGTGGGCTTGCAGTCCACAGGGAACTTGAGAGGAGGTAAGACTAATAAGTGGCCTGCTTGATAAAGCTGTCACTTGTCATTGCATATATTTGTGCTAAGCCAGCATCATAGGAACAGCGACCAAGCGTGTTGTAAGCATTTGAACAAGTTGTTCAATAATTAAAATATCGTTGAGGTGCAGTAATGTCCTCTTGGTTTGTTGGGAGATAGTACCAAAGACAACATCGGACAAATAACCTCTAATTCGCCAGAACACTAAAATTTATTCTGCTCACTCACATGCAGTAATGGCTACAGCTAGAGTACACATCACAACATGTACATACACTATACATACCCTTTCAGCATCATACACCTGAACAAGGTTGGTGTAGACACTCCATCTCTCTGGGTCATATGTGAATTTAGTGGAGTTGACTGGCTCCCTGCTGAACTGGACGAATCCCCATCTATACACACACACACAGTACAGAGGTGGATAAGGTAAAGAGTCCATTAAACATGTGGACAATTACGCAGCATCCTAGCTGAATTCAATTATTATTAAAACACCTCGTGTCTCAATATTATGTAATTGGAAAGAAAACACAGTTGTCAATGGGTAATACATCACACCATGACCTAATCTTCACAGTCACTACACACAGTCTACACAGCATAGGAAGAGAGACAGATAGGCTCTAAAGAACTGAATGTGGGCACATTCACTGAGCTTGAAAGACCAGATCATTTTAATACACAGCTCATGTGCCAAGACATACGTAAACTATTCACCGAAAAATGATAAATCTCTCAAATGGATGCTTAACCTCTAAGCACAGCAATGAGCACTCATGGGCAGTACACAAGGCTCTTGTTTACACTGAACCATGTAAACAACGCAACACAAGTTGCTACTGTCCCCTGTACCTGTGTAAACCTGACCCGTGAGTCAGCAACTGAAGTACATGTGCAGATATAGCACTTATATAGCAATTGAATAGTCTATGGGATGTGAGTGATGCCCCACCTTTCAGGGAGATGCATGTTAATAGCTGATTGAGAAGACCACACCCAATTATCAGCTGGTTCGCCCGGGACCTATAAATGGAAGCAAAAAGCAGACATGAAGAAAGCATCCCATCGTGGAAGTAAGTATATATGTATAAACAAGTTAGTGTATCCAAGGTGTGGTCCAGGGACATATGATATCATTGCACCATATAAGTGGCTATACTCACTGTACATTTACTATCTCGCATTTAAATAGCTTCCAGTTCCTAGGTCTACAGTGTTGCCATGGATACACCGTTGCCGTGGACACATACATACTGGTATGAGGCTAAAATCGTGCAATACTTGGAAACGTAGTGTGAAAGAAATAACTTCTACAAACTACAACACTTGCTGTCCGGGGGCACTTTGGAATGTTGCAGCCAACAATAAATGAAGGACAGTAACTTCTAAAACACATCCTCACCTTTTCATAGTGTCCATTTACATTGTGGACTTTCCATTCAACTCTGCACAATTGTACAGTAGATGTACAGTGAAGGCTCATGCATGATGCACACCAAGGATATATAGCAGAAGTTACAGAACACGTAATTGTTATACATACAGTACACGCATACGTACATACATACTGTACTTTTTCCATCCATTAATGGGGGAACCACCTTATAAAGAACACCCTCACTCCGGGGCACCTCTCTAATGAGGACAGTGCCTACTGTCCCAGACACATAGAGATGTGTCCAAAACTACCTCTGACAATAGGACACATCTCTAATCAGGACACTCAGGCCCTGGTCACAAACTATCTCAAGAAGACCGAAATAGAGAGGTCTGTATTCACATGAGTATGTATGTGCATGCACTGTTTACCCACATACCTGCTGAAGTTGATTCTCCAGGTATCCCCATTTTTGGGAGGTGCCGTGGCATACCGTGTACCGTGAATCAAGTCCTTGAAAGGGAAGGCAAGTTCAACCGTCCAATAGTGATCTAGGTACAGCAGGGGTGGAGGGAGGAGGGGTCTTAGCGATAAACAGAAGCAACTGTTACGATACACTACCAAAAAACTGTGGACAAACACAGAAATAGAAACACACATATAAGGCTTATACTCGGCTGCACCTATCACTCACAAGGACCAAGTAGGGTAGCAAAGTACACTGACTTCATGTGTGGCCGGAAGGGAGGCGCCGTGTTTATTATGACAAGAAAGGTTGCAACTATTGATGATACAATGTGACAATACAATAGGCACACATGCGCACTGCCTGTAGATAGAAATATAACAGAATGGTTGCAGCTATTAAATGCACATCACAAGAGCAGACAATTATGCATCAATTGATGCAGGTGTTTAGGCTTCACATAGTACAATACAGTATGCACACTCCCGTAGTGGTACTTTGACATGGTCCAAACAGATGGTGCTGTATCTTGTTACAGTTCCTATGCATGTAATGTGGTGTGTGTGTGTGTGTGTGTGTGTGTGGGCGCGCGCGTGTGTGTACATACACATGTGCATTCTAACATAATTGAACACCTTTCACAAGAGGATTATTGATTGGACCATCAACAAATATCCCAGACTTCATTGTAGGCATTTCCCAACTGGAGTTTGGAAAGCCTCCATCAATGTACGGCTACAAGGGAAGTGAAGGGGAGGGGGAAGAGTAGGGGAGGGGGGGAGGAGGGGGAGGGGGAGGGGAGGGGAGGAGAGTGGAAGTGCAAACGAGTTATAGTAGAGCACTGACTCAGATAATACCACAATGCTAATATAAAGACAATAGGTGAATCATATCTGATACTATCTTTAATCAGATCAAAGCTACCAATCGCACACAGCAGCCCTACGCAATCAAAGACATATTTACCAAACAACAATAATTTAAATTTTGAATTGAACTGCTAATGCACTGAATGGGCCAAGACTCCATACTAGGCCAGTAAACCCTCCAGCACTTGAGAGGACATATTGGGCTGCGTAATGTTATGATACATTATGGTATTGTCAGGCGGACTCTGGTATGAGTGAATGGGTCTGAGGCTATTTCACTGAATACAATGGGAGCTGAGGTGAAGGAGCAGGTCTAATCTAGTGAAACTACACCATAGCCCATTTCACCTATACTACCATAATTACATTGTCAGTCGTCCAGGGTGGGTACTTCACCCTAGCCCCAGTGGGGATGAAGGGCTCTTCCCTACGTAAATGCCTGCACCCCAACAATCACACTGTAGCCATTCTTGGCCCACGTCAATATGCATACAGCAAGTGAACGCTCTACTCCGGCGATGCACCCATATAATCTGTTAATCAGAAGTAGGTGGGGTGGGGTGGGGGATCCATAACCATGACATCAGTGTGGAACAATATAAAATTGCTTAATAACAAAATGAACCAGACATATCATTAAACAATACGATTGTCCCTGTATACATCAGCTCAATGCCTCGTGAACACTCAAGCAACGCCTCATACCTTAAGTTGACATCCAACCCCTGACCGCAGTTGTCTGCTGCAATTGATTAATTTTATGATTGAGACTAGGCACCATTGGGCTGTGTACACATGTGTATGTCAGACCAGTCAACAGTCTGGTGGGGAATCCGTAATATGTACACTTATTGGTAACCTGGGAGAAGGGATCACGCCTTGACTTCTATGTTGAGAGGAATAACTTGCAGTACAACAGTGTAACCTGTCTAAGACGGTCACCGTGTAAAGCAGCCACGTCTTTAACACAGCCAACCACCCTGGCCACAAATAGCACTAACATAGCACTAAAACATTGCAGTCAACCTCTACAATACGGCCACCTCTCTATAAACTAGTCTCCCGTAGCCAGGCTGTTGCTCCCCTCCATTCCATATTATGACGTCATTGGTCGGTCTGGCTACACGAGACTGTCTATAAATACCAATTAAGAACTGATCCACAGGTGGTTGTCTTAGGTTCCACTGTATTAAATTAATTTACTATTAGTACTATTCAGCCATGAATACATTGGATACAAGCTCTACATTCAAATAATGTCCTCAAATGGAGTTGATATTTAACCCCTTGACCTCAAACGTACATGCATTACTTGTACCCAATGAGATTAGATGTCTCTGGATCGTGTAGAGAAATGCATACATCAGAATTCCAGTGATATCCCCGTAGTCTTCTCCTTCTTCACTGATAACCCCGCTCAGTGTTCAGTCCAACCATTATCTCATCAAGAATCTCACACTACCCCAATCATCCAGGAACTCACAACCTCCAGCAGACACCTCAAGGTCACAATAAAGTGGGTGTGGCAGGTATGTACATGCCCCCCTCCACTCCAACACACCTTGTTCAGTTCCAAGTCCCATGTTGTGTTCAGAGCATTGATCTCAAACTCCTTGTAGTAGTGGGTGCTGCCATCCGGGTCAATGAACACCTCAAAATCGTTGTCATTAAAAACTGCAAAAAAGAAAAGAGATTTTGCTCAAAAGTCCACAAAACAATATTGGCAATCTGAGTCACTAACTCCTACCTATGCCGGGAAGTTACTAAAGTAGAATACAGATTACTGTGTGCATCCTGTATGTAATTATGTTTCATCCTTCAATCTGCACACTCCACTCTCTTGCTTGACCCACAGTCATAATTCAGCCAACACCACAAAATCCAATCACTAATATGGCACTCTGTGACAGAGAGGCCCAGAGGGGGATAGGACACTTACTGACTGAGTCGTGCTTGGTCTGGTTAGCCCAGACATCCGTCTCCTCCAAATAAGCACCAATGTACAAGTAATAATCATCCCACCTCATCTTGGCTAAGGTGAGGAACCGAGGCTTAGGGAAGAGAGGGCCCTGAATGTCTGGGAAAGATGTAAAAAAATATGTGAGTTTGATAATGCTGAGTTGAGCTGCAGGAGGATTAAATGCAGTGCAAACTTTGGGATCCATGTCCCAGTACCAGCAATACTATCTGTCTAGCTGGTCAACGGTAGGCCCTGCACAAGCAGTGCACGTGATGGTCAGTGTGTGTGTACATGTGTGTGTGTGTGTGTGTGTGTGTGTGTGTGTGTGTGTGTGTGTGTGTGTGTGTGTGTACATATAGTGGATCCGTACCTAATGTCCGTTCACACTATACATGCCGCACTTTAGGTTGGATTGACATATACTACCTCTCCTTTGATCTATGGATCCACTAGTACTTACCCATAAAAGGCAAGGTCCATCCCACTTCCTTCCAGCCCGCATCGTCCAGTTTGCCGTCTATGACAAGCTTCTCGCCCTTCCCCAAGTGGTAGGAAACATAGCTCTTGGGTAGAGGGAGGGCGCAGGCAGACGGAGAAGGCCATGGATCACCAATAGCAGGCACAAACAAGAACGCCGAAAACAAAAAGACAAAGGACGCCATTTTGTTTCAATTACTCATCACGTGACTTTACGCCACGCGGGTTGCATATAAACAGTGCGAGTTGAATACGAACGAAAAAATAGGTATAATACCTTATGATTACATCGATCACTTGGTACATGTATCAAAGGTCCTTGAGAATCTATGCATGCACATATACACATGCCAGCAATTCAAGTACTTTTTGTTTGTTGATGCTGTTTCATGTATTCCCATATCACAATAGCACCGCTGACATGCACATTGAGAGACCTGACCAGCCCGAGCTGAGGAATCTCCACACAGACGTCCACATAATGGATGAGGTCCACAGGGATGCCTTCCCTTTCATTACTGCAGGGGGTGGGGCCACCAAAGAATGATGACGCACTAACACAACAACCTTAGACGTTGAATGTGCTGACGCTTGCAAGTACAGTGGAAACCTGTCTAAGACAGGCACTGATTTAGGCAGCCACCTCTCTAAAACAGCCAGCCTCCCCAGCCCCAAATAGCACTAAAGTATTGTAGCCGCTTCTCTATAACGGTCAGTTAGAACAGGTCCACAGGTGGCTGTCTTAGACAGGTTCCACTGTATATCTTAAAACAGCAGAAAAGGGTCGATACACCATAGATCCTCCATACACACACTCCACCAGGAGCACAGTGCCCACCCTAGGAGCAGCAAGGTTCTCTTCGGGAGCTTGTACTCTGTCAAACACCTGCTGTCAGCTGTTTGCTCCACCCCAACAAGGGTAAAACCCTGCTGTTTGGCAGTAATTAGGTACTCTGGCAGATCTGCAGACCGCACCTACAAAAAGGCCATCGATATTAAAAAAAAACAGCAAAAATTCAGGTGTGAACACAAGTACATCTGCAAATTGGTGAAGTCTTGCCTCTCTTATGCTCAGCCATTTCTCTGAAGTGACACTTAGAGAGAGAAAGAGTGGGTCCTCCAAAACCTTCTTGTTTGCAATCACCAACTGTGCTGCTCCAAATATTTCACAAGTTCTTGAAAGACCTATCCCAATATAGGGCAAGAACACAACCATAACATACACATGCAGAGTGGAACCCCTGTCTAAGATGGTCACTGTACAAGGCAGCCACCTCTCTAAAACAGCCAGCCTCCCTAGCCCCAAACAGCACTAAACATTGCAGTCTACCTCTGTGATGTACGTAGCCGCCGCTCTATAAAGGCCAATTATAGCTGCCCCACAGATGGTTGTCTTAGACAGGTTTCACTGCAGACAAGGATATACACACAAGCACCCTACCTCACATACGCACCTCCCAAATTGGCCGCTTTGTTGACCAGTGACGCCACCACTATGAGCCCATCTGGAGCTTCATCCCTACCAACAACCACATCCAAGTCTGGAAAGAGCTCAGCCAGTGCCTCTGGTCCACTCCACGGGGTAATCTTCTTCTGTACGTTCCCATCAGTCTCACTTCCCCTCATCTCTGCATCTTCCTCAGTCACCTCCTGACTTGCAATCTCTTTGCAGATGCTCGGAAGATCCACATTACTGCAGCGAAGCGGTAAGACAGACTGCAGCTCCCAAGAAGGGCTGACCGCTAGAAAGTCGTTCAGTGCTATCAGCTCCTGATCTACCACTCCACTCAGAAGAGGGAAGTAGAAATAGATCGTCTGTATCGGGAGGGCACGCAGAGCAAGGAAGAACTTATGGATGCAGTTTGGGTGATCTCTGTACTACCCTCTGCTACATGCTACAGCATGCAGGCAGCACCACAAACACGCACACACCCACAGCACACACCTCCAGGTTCCAGTCGTCCAGGACGTCAATCTGGCTGAAGAAGGCATTATACTGAAGTCGCCGCGGAAACTTTGCTGCGTCTCTGCACATAACATACAGGTGTACACACAGGTAAACTAACCTCATTTCTATACAAGGTTAAAGTTGCTATGGCAACCAGATTATGGCGGGAGCCTTCAGGAGGATGCTACTGTCACTGTCTTCTTTGAAAGGAAGACTCAAACAATGTAGGTTTAAATAGTTACATCATCAGGCCCAGTCCACTATACACAACGATTGAAATTCAAATTCAAAATAAGCAGTTTGTATATCAAAATAGCATCAGCTGTGTGTGTGTGTGTGTGTTCGTCTGACACACCCATATTTCTTCATGAATGCCACAGCAGGTGCCAGTGCCTCAAACTCCCCTTGGACAGCAGCCAGGTCTTCACTTGCTGCCAATGCATCCCACAGCCTCTCCAAGGCCGACTGTGCATAGAGACGAGTCACAAAGTGGTGACTCTGGGTCCATTGGTACAGCAGGGCAAGGAGGGATCGGGAGAATGGAGCCTACAACAAGCAAACACACATCCCTAATCAACAGAGGAGAGTACCAGCATTGGCAGACAGAAGGAGATTGCAGAAGGATGACAGTTTAAAGGGACTGCAGAAATTGCAACCAGTTCACTTTCAACAGCCTCTCAAACAACAATCAACACAAAATTGTTCAACAATATCTACTTCAATTCTCTCTCACTTGTTCCTCTCTCCCCTTCAGACACTTGAAGAGGTGTAGTGCAATTGAAATGAATGAAGGCAGACATGCCAGCCTCATCTTCACTTCATCCTACGGCAAAACAAGTGTTTCCATGGCAACCATACACACCGTCATCATGGCAATGTGCAACTCACATATTCAAGGATTGTAAGAAGTTTGGCAGACTGTTGTGGGCATTTTGCTAGCAGTAGTGTCATAGTCCATTCAATTCCATGCTTCACAGACACTTGGTTGTCAAAGCTAAGAGCCTCAATCAGTTGAGGAATGAGGACAGCAGCTGTGTCCTGCATTGGTTACCATGGCAACAAATACAAGCTCATAGAAACTGTATAACTGAACAGTCCTGTATGCATTATCGGTCGTATGACAACTATATGTTGCTAAGCAGTTGCTACAATACACAGGCCACGTATCAAAATGGCTTTGGTAGACACATCAGACGTAACTTTCCAGGAAGGACTGTCCTCTAACTTCCAATGCTTACCAACAGGTTTGGTACCAGGCTGGCTAACAGATTCAGGGTGACATGGCACAATGAGATGAATTACACGTGTACTAACTATATAAGGTGTGAATTTATGGTTAACACAATACCAGCATCATAAAAGGGAACACCTCTGAATTAGTTGCACTACCCCGCCCATCTTCTCCGTCAATGGTGTGTCTTTGTGTACATGTGCACCCGTCTGTGTGTGTGTCTGTCTGTGTGCGTGTGTGTGTGCGCGTGCATGCACCCGCGCGCACACCCTGGAATACCTCTGTGACAAAGCCGACAATACTAAGAATGGTCTGCCAAAGGCGGGTCTTGACACGGTGGGTCAGGCAATTGATGAAGTACCGCGGCCACTGGACACTCAATGAAAGGTTCTGTATATGGATGCAAAACACATTCACACAATGGGCACATGCACACGTTATTCATTACTTCAGAGCTCACCCTTTCCAGCAAGGCATGAAGCAAACTGAGAAGGTACTTCTCAAGAATCCACGAGCGGCCATTTTGCTGTGCAAAAGTGAACAACTCAAAGAGGAAGCTCACTACTTGAACGCGAACATTGGTGTCATCTTGGCGATACCTGGAGACAGATGGTGTAGATCCTGTGTAGGAGATGGTTCTTCCTATATTGTGCATACAGTCGTATACGCTATGCAGTGCTAGTATTTCATGTACTGTGATATTATTAATGTACTGTACATCAAAGTGCTTGTAGGCTGTATGACAGTTAAAACACTGCAAACTACGATATTGCATGTGTGTGTGTGTGTGCGTGTGTGTGTGTGTGTGTGTGTGTGTGTGTGTGTGTGTGTGTGTGTGTGTGTGTGTGTGTGTGTGTGTGTGTGTTGCCAATTCACTCACATCAGCTTAACCTGATTAGAAGCACACTGTGGTCCAAGAGTGGCAATGTATGACTCCACGTCATCCAACACTCTATCGCCAAGAGGAGGGAGTAACAGACACATGGACACACTCTCGCAAGTAGAGGCAGTGTGCAATACCGAGTAGCATAAACCACTACCTATGGCTATGTACATATCAAATTACACCAACTGTTTTGGTGTCTCCTCAAGCACTGCCAACTAGCAACAACACTTGTAAGGCTCCCAAATTCAAATAAACACACACATACACAGACACAGCACACATGCACACACATGCACACACATGCACACATGCACACGCACACACACACGCGTACACACGCACGCACACACACACACACACACATGCACACACACACACACACACACACACACACACACACACACACACACACACACACACACAGACACGCACACGCACACGCACACACACACGCACACACACACACACACACACACACACACACACACACACACACACACACACACACACACACACACACACCTTATATTCTTCTTGTAAATGGGCCCAAAAAGACAAGCTTCAACTACCAGCTCAATGTAAAACAGGAGACTGCCCCTGGTATTCTCCATGGAGGTGTGGTCAGAATTTCTGACTGCTTGCATCCATAACTCACAGCAGTGGGACACAAGGAGATTGTAGTGGCCAAAACGAATTTCCCCAAGTGCTCTAAGCTGCCTTTCTACCTACACACACAGCAGACATGGGAGAGGGAGAGAGGGAGAGGGAGAGAGGGAGAGGGAGAGGAAGGGGGAGGGAGGGAGGGAGAGAGGGAGGGGAAGAGAGGGAGGGGGAGAGAGGGAGAGGGAGATAGGGAGGGGGAGAGAGGGAGAGAGAGGGAGAGGGAGAGAGGGAGGGGGAGAGAGGGAGGGGGAGGGGGAGGTAGAGGAAATCAAAGAGGGAAAAGGAGAGGGAGGGGTAGAGAGGGAGGGGGAGGGGGAGGTAGAGGAAGACAAAGAGGGAAAAGGAGAGGGAGGGGGAGAGAGGGAGAGAGGGAGAGGGAGGGGGAGAGAGGGAGAGAGGGAGAGAGACATGAGTACACAAGGGTACACACACACAGTGTTACTTATGTATATGTATGTATGATCACCTGTTTCAGAACAGGCTGCACCTCCTCCACTTGTCCTGGTGGACACATCAACAGCGAAGGGTGCATGGCAAAGGAGAGGTAAGCCCTAACGGCAGACCAGAGTGCCTTGTGGTGCTCACATATCTCTAGCACCAGCGACCAAGAGCTAGCAATGAGGTCCAGCAAGCGATGGAGGAGACCAAGGGACACCATCTGGAGAGAGCGGGAGCACGTCCATTTAACAAACATGGCAAACAGGAAGCACACAATACACAGTGGCTGCTAGTTGAGGCGATGTTGATATGGAGGCAAACGCTGGCAATGGGAGCAATGCATGCATACTCTACACCACATGACCACATGTATTACTTTGAATGTGGGGCAATAACAGCCATACAGTCCCTACACCATGTAAATACGGCACTTCAGTGGGGTAATATCAGCCACAATCTCCCTACACATAACATGTACATGACTGCAGTTCTTCTCCAAAGTTCTCTTTACCTCTGGTACAAGGCATGACAGAGAGTGGAACACAACATCAATGTCGAATTGAGCAGTGTCAAGACAGTCTGAGAAGTCTTCAAACATGGCGGATGCTTCAGGTAGGGCTGGCCCAGACCACCGGGGGCCCAAATCCCTCTTCTGCTGCAGAACAAAATGGTGGCACTGCCAGAGTGTGGCCAGCACAAACGAAATCAAGTGTCCCTGCGAAGCTGGGACCTTGTAGGCATGGAAGGAGCTGAGGGAGGGGGTAAGGTCATCAGAGGATGATAGTGGCTGGTGGAGGGGAGGGTCTTCTGGTTTAGCAAATTTTGGATGAATGGGGAAATTCAAAACTACTCGACAGAGGGAATACACTTGTTTTGATGACAGACTCCAGCGGCCATCTTGATGCTTCTGACACACCCATCCGATCAGAGTGACCACACCTACTAGCTCCCTCGACAGCTGCAGTGGCTGGAGAGCAAGAAAGAACACCTCGCTTTGCAACTCAACAAGAAAGAACACCACCCCGCTGTTTCCTTACTTTTGATGTGTCCAATTGAGATGTTAGATCCTCTGCTGCGGCAATGATGCTATCCACCTCCCCAACGAGCAGAGAAGCATAGGGAGTGCCTTCGAGGAACCAGCTGACACCATCACATGTCGAGAGGAGGGACTTCACACTGGCCAGGTCGAGGAATGAGGGGTTCTGAGCACACATGAATAGGAAACCGCAATAAGTGTACCACATGAGAAAGCTGAAACTTCAAACAAATACATACATATGTACATACACAGATACATTCACAACATTTCACAACTATGAACTATGCATACATATAGGTGCATATGTTAGGCATACTTACCCGGCCACCATTGCGTAGCTGGTTCAGTAGATACTTTAGCACATCCCCTAGGAGGGGCTCCATGAACCTTCTGAGTGTCTCCATGGCAACACGGTCATGGGGAATCCCCACCAACCTCTCTTCACTCTGTAGGTCCTCCAGGAATGATGAGAGAAAGCACAGGGCATTGTCAATGGCAACAGGAGATAGGTAGGCACGGGAGCTGGCTTGAGTGATAGTCTCCAAGACTGGATTAAGGAGGGAGGCAACTAACTCCTCCTCCGTCATTGCATGAGACGTGATACTGCAGGGACAACAGACAACAGAATATGTGAACAAAACAGTAACACTATTGAGCAAGGCATGCCGTGGCTAAGTTTTAAATGGCTCAGGATGTTCTGAGCAAGGGTCTTTGCCAACTGCCATACAACTAGAGTGTTCACTGTATACCATTCTGTGGAGGGGAGGGACCAGCAGGTCACTGCACTCACACGTGCACTGTCTCTGGGTCCTGTGCCACAAGTGCTGCAGCAATCAGTGTCATCCTCGCCAAATGGGGCAACGCCATGATGGGCTCACTAGTAGTAGTCACTGGAGGGGGAGGAGCATACAGACACACACAGTGTTATACAGAATCACTGTGGTGTTGTGTTCTTCAATGTAAGGCTCTGCCTTCACATCCCTTCACCTTTCTGCTGACTGCAGCTGGAGAGACATAGCGTCACTTGCTGGAGGAGGAAGGCGTGCAAACTGGCTCTTCCATCTTCCTTGCACTGCTTGGATGCAGCATACACCCAACCCATGGCCTACACACACACACACACACAGAGAGAAACACTGACCAGCAAGCTTCCATCTATCACATCAAACTCCCACAAACAACCATCACCAGACAATGATACATAAACAGAGGAGACTTATGCTCTCCAATCTTGTCTCTTCTGCACACAAATCATTACATTACCTCTCTCCAGCCTGTCGTGTTGAACGCAATGCTTTCAGATGACTTCAATGCCCCCAGCAGAGAGGCAATGTCTTTAAACCCCACTACCTTCAAGTCACACAGCTTAACAGCTGTTCGGAGCAAGTGGCACTGGATGGCGGAACGCAGCACAATCTGGTGAGTCAGGAGGCTGGAAGACAGGATGACTCTGCATGGTAGATGTGAAGGGGCAGCTTGATGGGACCGAGTGGGGTGGATGTAATCCAGTATACAGTATGTGTGCTTTCTTGGCTGTTATACATACATACGTACATATGTACATCAGTCAACTAGGATCCCCAAGTCAACTTCACCGGGGAATACAGCATCCCCTGCAAACATCAGTCAACTAGGATCCCCAAGTCAACTTCACCGGGGAATACAGCATCCCCTGCAAACATCAGTCAACTAGGATCCCCAAGTCAACTTCACTGGGGAATATGGCATCCCCTACAAACATCAGTCAACTAGGATCCCCAAGTCAACTTCACTGGGGAATATGGCATCCCCTGCAAACATCAGTCAACTACGATCCCCAAGTCAACTTCACCGGGGAATACGGCATCCCCTGCAAACATCAGTCAACTAGGATCCCCAAGTCAACTTCACTGGGAATGTGGCATCCCCTGCAAACATCAGTCAACTACGATCCCCAAGTCAACTTCACCGGGGAATACGGCATCCCCTTCAAACATTGGGCATCTGGTGCCCCTATTAGTGAACTTCACTGATGAATACCATCGCTCCCCTCCTTTCCCCTTACCTCAGGGCCTGAATGCCATCTGGTCCAAGGAGAGGCTGAGCTGGGATGAGGGAAAGAGCTTCAGAGAAGAAGCAAAGAGAAATGTCACCAGGGTTCTGCAGCTTGCACTCGCTGATAAACTTTACCACAAAGTCTCCTAATGAGTACAAAAGAAGGAAAGAAGTGATCACATGAACACGTACACACACACACACACACACACACACACACAGACACACACACTAATAAGCAATGCCTTAAGCTCTTACTTCTCAGTTCAGCTGATGGTAGGTGTCCTACCACATCAGGCAACCACTGCTTCAGGGAGGCCACAATCCTCGGACAACTGCCAACTGGCAACTCAGGGTCCCTGTAGAGTGTAGCACAGCTGTGTAAGTGGGGGTGAATCACCAGGGGGTTTCCCCATGTTATCACACTCCATTGACTTACAGTAGCAATAACATTGACAAACACACAACGGTCTTTCATCCGGTGCATTCTACAGCATACATGCATACATACGCACACACACAATACCGTCCACAATACACCCACCTTCCCAATACACTGGACTGACTCAGTACTGCGAACAGAGGGTCAAATATGAACTGCACAGAGCATAAGGAGGAGGATAGGAGGAGCAAGTATACCACTTGGGGAGCACAAGAGAATCACAAAATGCACTAAACACTGTAGGGACAACCAAGTGTGTATCATGGGCCTAGGACACTGCTCATTTCACAATGCACTACACTTCGAGGAAGACTAGCATGCACAAATGTAACTTACATCAGAGGCTTTCACTCACATTCCAATTTTCTCGATTGAGAATGGGACTCCCTTGCAGCTCCATGTCCAGACAACTCCTAACGCCCCACTTGATGACAACCTTGGCATCATGCACAAAGATGCGCTTGAAGACCACTCCCAGCCAAGAAAAATGGAGGAGATGATGGTCTGTGCAATACAACAACAACCATGGCTGTGGGTGACATATCACAAGGGCAATTTGAGCAAGACGGCCAACATTGAGTGGGCACTGATTCAGAAGGAGGCTAAGGGCAAGTAACAGAAAGCCACCAAAGTTAGGCTCCAATGACACCAAAATGCACAAGCAGTGGTTGTAGTTCTTCTTGTCAACCCCTTGACACATGCCTTAAAGTTGGCTTGTCTCGAGGCAAGCAGAAGGGTGTTTCACGACCACCCACAATGCAGCACTTACCCTTCACCTTCCTCCTTGTCGCTGCAATGAGGTTGGCCAGCCGGGGCATCACAGGCTTCACAATGTGGACCTGTCAAAGTGGTGTACACCAAATGACATAAAACAGCTTAGTACAATTATAGAATCCCAAAACTGCTATTACTAGTTATGCAGGAGATCCGAGTGGACAGACTGGAAGAGCTGAAGTGTATTGCCCATAGAAACTAAATTGAGCTTATAGAGCAAGCCACAGGAGCAGACAATGACAACTACTATCTCATTACCTGTAAAGGAGGCCTGACAGCAAAACACTGACTCCTGTGCATACACATTTCTAACCTGCTTCTCCTCCAGTGTATCCATTAGAAGGAAGAAGTCCTTCCAGGTTTGCTTGAGATCTTGCTGGCTCTCTCTCTCCCACCAGAACACAGAGCCAGGTGAAGACACGCCCACCAACCTGCCCTCCACAGATTCAAGGCAGCGGTGAAGAAGGAACATGCTCCTCTTGCGATTCAACGGGTCTTGGCCCATAAGACCACCTTGCAGGATTGACCAAAACTCTGAAGATGCTCGGATATCTAAGGGGAATGGCTCTGACCCAGTGTGGGCGGAATCAGCTGTCTCCAGTGGATCCACAGCCATGAATGACTGACAGAAGCAGCAGAGAATAGTGAACACAAGGTTAGTGCTCCCACATTCAGCATTGAAATCGGTACTTGCACTTTGGACCTTGCAGACCAAGCTCCATACGCTCACAAGCCTCTGACAAGACTGTCTGCTCTCCTTCAGGAATTGAGGCAGAATAGTACTGCAGGCAAAGTGGCACAGTCTCAAGGGAAGGGTTTCCAGAAGCGACAACATAGAGTTAAAAATATCCTGCATCGTCAGTGACAGTGCTGAGTCTGGGTCGCTTTCCAGCCAGGATGGATCCACTTCGTTTAGGACATGATGCAAGAAGTTGAGGACAAAGTCAATGTCAACTCCATCTGTGCCGCTGTAGGTCCCTCCCTCCCGATGCTGAGTGTGGTATGCACGCAGCTGCTGCACCACCAATCTCTCCAGGAGCTTGGATCTATTGGGGATGCTGGCTGTTTGGAGGATGCACCGGCAGATGCTGCTCAAAGACTGCAGCAGAAATATACACACACTCTCATCCTCCTCGTGTGTTCCTGCTTCTAAGTGCTTCACAAACGGAACAGCAGCTACTTTCACTACTGCTTCGCAACTGGCGTTCAGTTCGACTGCGTTCAACGAATGAATGCAGGTCTCCAAGATGGCTATTTCCCTGCAGTAGTCTTGGACAGATATGGGAGATTGGAGCAATATGTCCCTATTCAGCTTGTCCAATGCATTGTGGTACACGCTTGTAGTATTTACTCCTGTTCTTTCCAAAGCACCACGCAGCGTGCGCAGCCATTTTGAGGCCATTGCGCAATGTGGCACGTGTTCCGGACTAATTGTATTCATGTATCACGTGATTGCGACTAGTCAGGTTGTTGTGTAGCGTCTACGTACATACCCCGTAACCAAATCCGAAGATACCCAGAATGGTGAGCCATTGTATTATACCCTATATATTATCGTACTCTTATATATGGAAGTGTCTAAAAGACTAAATGTTGAAGGTGTACTGTGGATGCCAACTGGGGCTACCTCAATATATTGCCAATATATGACTGTGCGTGTAGCTACATCTTGCTACATGTGTGCATGTGCTGTGTGATTTGCTGTCCAATGTGTCATGTGCAGTCTTCCAACCTGACCATTTGTTCACTGGAAGAAGGTCTGAAGAAGAAACTGAGAAAGTTTCGCTTCAGAAAGGAAACCAACAATGCGGCGATTGTCAGTGAGTGCAGTCCATTCTGTCGTTGTAACAGTGTACAACTCGCAATGATGGATAGGCGTGTACCATTGTATTAACACGACCCTGTACCCTGTTATAATATGTTCAAATGAAGTGTGCAACTGTATCTCTTGCCTAGTACAAAGTGGCACTCTGTCAAGTAGTTCTTGTTGGTCCGTGTCCATATTGTGTATTGCCCTTTTCTTGCAGTGAAAATTGACAAGGAAAGTAGAATGATTGTCGAAGATGTCATTGACGAGGACCAAGATGTATTACAGGTACCCGCACATGTGCTTGTGTTTGTGGTTTCCTAAACTGTCCTTAATGCACACGTGTCTGTATAGTGTGATGATGTCACTGTGTATTGTCATGCTATGTACCCCTTAGCTATTGTATGTCTTCATACATTGTGACATTTAGTACTATAGATTGCTCAGTGTTTTAATGTAGTGTGGGTCTTTAATCTAGGTTACAGCCCCAAGACCAGTCCCATCACCGTTTTAGGGGTGTTGCATAATCACTGAGGGCAAAGCATCACTGCAACAGCCCAAGGTTGCTAAGGGCAACACACCAAGGCTGTGACTATAACTTGTACTATGGCACATGTATTGCTGTACACCCTGCACTTACCTGGGTCGAGTGAGTGGCGCTTTCAGGCCTGGTGCAGTGTCGATTCAATCGCCAGGCCTCCTAAAGAAATTAATGACCTCTTCCAGGATCTATACGCCATTTTAAAGACCTCAAGACCTCAGGCAATCACCTCTCTAAATTTGCGACCAGCCTCCACTGTCCCCAAATAGCACTAAACATTACAGTGTACCTCAAAGGCTCTTTAGTGCAGCCAACTCTCTATTCAAATGAATAATAATAACTGGCTCAGTTGGCTGTGTGCAAGTTTAAGTGCATAAGTAAATCTTTGCACGGCGCTAATACTTGGTGAGGCAGACTGAGTGCAAAGGTATAAGAAATCCTCCATTTTGCTTAGGATTTCTCAAGTGTGTGTTTAGCCCCACCCCACTTCCATGTCCACTCCACCCCCCTTCCATGTCCACCCCACCCCCCTTCCATGTCCACCCCACCCCCCTTCCATGTCCACCCCATCCCACTTCCATGTCCACCCTGCCCCACTTCCACATCCACCCCCACCCCACTTCCATGTCCACCCCACCCCCCTTCCATGTCCACCCTGCCCCACTTCCACATCCACCCCCACCCCACTTCCATGTCCACCCCACCCCCCTTCCATGTCCACCCCATCCCACTTCCATGTCCACCCCCACCCCACTTCCATGTCCACCCCATCCCACTTCCATGTCCACCCCCACCCCACTTCCATGTCCACCCCACCCCACTTCCATGTCCACCCCCACCCCACTTCCATGTCCACCCCATCCCACTTCCATGTCCACCCCCACCCCACTTCCATGTCCACCCCACCCCACTTCCATGTCCGCCCCCACCCCACTTCCATGTCCACCCCACCCCACTTCCATGTCCGCCCCACCCCACTTCCATGTCCACCCCACCCCACTTCCATGTCCACCCCACCCCACTTCCATGTCCGCCCCACCCCACTTCCATGTCCACCCCACCCCACTTCCATGTCCACCCCACCCCACTTCCATTCCCACTTCTATCCATGCAGGACGTCCAACTGGAGGAGCTGGCACAGCAGCTGCCCGAGCACCAGCCTCGCTACGTTGCCTACAGCTACTGCTACAAACATGATGATGGAAGGAAGTCTTATCCACTCTGCTTCATATTCATCAGCCCTCTAGGTTAGTGGTGGGTGGAGGTGGGGCCGTACGTATTCAGTGGGTGCGGGGTCACAGTCAGTGGGGGTGGGGTCACAGTCAGTGGGGGTGGGGTCACTGTCAGTGGGGGTGGGGTCACTGTCAGTGGGGTGGGGGCACTGTCAGTGAGGTGGGGGTCACTGTCAGTGAGGTGGGGGTCACAGTCAGTGGGGGCGGGGTCACAGTCAGTGGGGGTGGGGGGCACGGTCAACATTGTGAAGGGTCTTGGCTGTGTGTGCGGCTCAATGCCCCTTCAGCGTGCTGGACTGGTGTCTAGTCAGGTGTACTCTTTCCCAGGCTCCACTCCCGAGCAACAGATGATGTACGCCGGCTCAAAGACATCCTTAGTTCGTGAGGGAGAGTTCACAAAGGTATGCAATATGCACCACAGGCAGGAGCTTAGATACAACGTTTGCTGGTTCCGTTCAACCGTACATGCAGTATGTCTGCTGACATGTTACCGTGTACATAGGTGTTTGAATTGAGGGATTACGATGAAATGACTGAAGAGTGGCTCGTCAGTAAGTTGGGCTTTTTCCGCTGAAAGCACTGGTAGCAGTCTAATACACAGACTATTCTGTAATACACGTAACAACCTTTCCTTAGTGTGTGTGGTGTGTTGGTTGTGTGGGCGTGTCCACACTAAGGACTAAGATATGGGGATATCCCTGTCCTCACTCACTCAAATTATTATATGAGAATTTACCAGTTTGCAAAGTGTTGAATGTACTATCATTTAATACAAGACATAATTAAAGCTACGTATGCATAAATTGAAGTTGATGTGACTCACAACATTGTATGCATCACATTGTGACATACTACAAGCGACAGTACCTGATGGAAAGCTAATTACACTATTGGGTATGGAGATCACCTCGAGATTAATGATGTGATGAGGGCTACCAGCATGCTGGGAGGAGGAAGAAGGAGGGGAGGGAGGGAACAATCACACTACAGTCCGTTCAGGCTCCACGTTTAAATCTATGCCATTAACATGCACAAGTAGTCCTGGTAGTGTGGAAGCTCCTTACTAAGAATGTAGGGTAATCAGTGCTAAAAGATGTTCTGAGCAAAGACCTCAGCCAATACGTCAAACTCAAGACGTTTTGGCCAAAAAGGCATTTGTCATCTGCTACAATCTGACGGGTACTCTGCACTCAAATGAGGTTCACAGGTAAGTGTGTCCGAGGGAGAAAGACTATGAGAAGAAGCACAATCTGTACACTTTCCTATGAGACCCCGAGAGAGGCTCACAAATGAACAGAATAGCCATGAGACAACCATGCGCCAGTGCTCTCTCCAGGACATTTGGTCCAAAGGGCACACCTTGGAGGCCTGGACATGCATGAGTCACAAGAACGTCTGACACTATGACAAGAGTTAAGGGCGGATGAGGACCAAGATGGCCAATGTGACTTTCGAAGGAGGCCAGAGAGATAACACTGAAATGTATTAATGAGCAGAACCTAACAGCATTAACACATTAGGCCACCAAAGGTGCCCACGCCATCAGGGTAGCCCCACCGTCAGCCCCATAAGCCACAGTAATCACCATCTCTACTCCTCACTTACTTGTACAGGTAGTAGAGGAATGATACCACGTAGAACCCACACTTGATGAAACCCTCTTTTGTGTACCGATTCGTCTCGTCCCTGTTCATCACTATCGTGGGGTCATAGATACCAGGCCCGGACATGGCAGGTCTCCGAATGTATCGCCACACATGGTAAGCGACGAGGGGTACGTTGAGGAGAAAAGAAAACCAGCAACCGGACAGTAGGAAGATCACAGGGAGACTCAAGTGAAGGAGGTACTCTGGAAGGATCAGCTGGAGTGAATGGAGGTAAGGAGGGGAGAAGGGGGGGAGGAAATGGAATCACACAGCCAATGTGTGTATTGCACTCAAATAAAGGGCAACACTCACTCTATTTAAATTCTTTGCAAAGTCCATTGGATTCCTGTAGTCATTCTTCAGCTCATCCACAACTATGAGCTGTGGTGAAAGGAGCAGGTTAGAGAGGAAAGCTGAGGCTAGAGCTGCGAAGGAGCCGGACAGCGGCGCACACAAGCAAAGATGATGTAACTCACATGCCAGACCATGAGAAAGAGAAGAGCGATGGAAGCGCCAATGGCCCCCAAATACAACCAAAAGTCAAAGCTGAGCATGTTTGCGTTGCCCGCGATCAATGTATGGCCATAGGTCGTCCAGGATTCCAGTTTACATCCGTTCCCATTTCTAATTGCATTCTGATTTGGAAGTGACTTTGAACGCGATAAATGTTCTGTGCGAGCATAATAAATTATACACACTTTTCCGTATTAAAACAACATCAACACAGCACAAATCACAATGAACAAACACAGTAACACGACCAGCCACCTGTGCAGCCCACACCACCAACTCAAACGCTTTAGTTTGTTGTATACCCATGCCACTTGTCTCTCTGTCTCCTCAACACTGCGGGAATTGTCAACTAAAAAGTCTGCTTTCTGTGCCTTCTCTGCTAGTGACATCTGTGAAGCAATGCGTCTTCTTGCTTCTTCCTCTGAGAAGTCATTCCTCTGCCTCAGCCTCTCCAGCTGCTGCTCCTCAGTGCTACACACAGGCGACATTACCCAGCACTCACTAGTCTCACGTAGCTAGCCTGTTGTGCTATTGTGCTCAGACTCCGCCTTCATCTGAGCAAAATGGCAGGCTGGCTATGCAAGACTAAGCATTCACCACACTGCATGCATAAGGTGTGCGCACAGGTATAACAAGCACCACAGTAGTCACTTGTGCACTAAGGGTGCAAAAGCACATGGCTATATTGAATGCACACAACCAAACAACAACACTCTAAAGCTTACCAGTAAACAACCACTATTCGCTTCATCCATGACACCAAATTGCCACTTTCAAACAGTAATGGAGTGTCAAGGATAACAAACTGCTCTCCTGCATGTGTTGTAAATAGGACAGTACTGCTCACTATCAGTGAAACTAACACAATTACTAATCTTGCCCCCAGACCCTCCCCTCCTTTGCTCGAGCGTGCTCCAGAAGGGTCTGGGAACAAGACTACACAATTACATCTTATGAATGAAAGATGTTTATAATGATCAAACATTACACACAATGTCCCTACACTGGCCACCATTTTATTCCCAAGTGGTGAATAAAATGGCAGCCAGTGGGAACACGGATGAGGTATGAGATTGTTATGTCTGCGCACAGGCACACCAAGCATGCTATAGGAGGCTGAATGTGACTGATGGCAGTGCACCTTGCAGAAAGTACACAAATGCTTGTCTCAGCATGGTGCGCTGGATGAAGGGATGAGTACAGCTGTTGAGAAGCTTTCTCTTTGACTCATCTTGAAAGACAAGTTCCCCCAAAGCTGCTCGGTCAATTGCCCCAGAAGGCTCCAGCACACCATCCCCAAAGCAGGCAACAATTTTCTTCCATGCAGGCTGTCCTGGTTCTACAACTGGGGGGGGGGTGGGGCAACAGCGACACGGTATGGGGTGCTCGGTGGTTGATAAGAAGCTAAGCTACATAGCTATGTGATGGACGTGCATGGTGAACACATTTACTTGGCATGCAGTTGGCTGCATTACAGGTACCAATATGCATATTAAAGATACATGGGTGACAGGCTGGTATTCGAAAGAGAGGGTGTTACTGGTGTTTGCACATCAATTGCTACATCTTATTACCTTCTCTAGCAATCTTATCGGCATCAATAACAGGACACCCTAGCCGTACAAACTGAGAGGACACTGTGCTCTTTCCCGAGGCGATGCCTCCTGTAAGGCCGATCAGAAACATGACAGTCTACAATCTGCGAGTTTTGCTGACACAGCGGCCATTTTGGCCATTCAGCCATATAGATACGTAAGGTTACGTAGCATACACGTGTGCGTTCCGCCAATCACGCGCCAGGTTACATAGTGTATCACGTGATGTTCGATGGTTGCAGTTGCGGAGTTATTGTGATTGTAGAGTTCTCGCGATATTGGAGCGCTTTTCTAGTCAGCCAAGTTTATGTACGAATAGTTGGCTTAAGGGGAACTTCCTTTCTGCGTTGCTCAACCCCCTAGACGGCTGATCTCGCAAATGGTACGTACGTTTGATTAATGTACAGGTCAAAAGACCACATCTAAAGGTGTGGGCTTTACAATCTCCATTCATGTTGTGTTTGTATTAAATGTTTACCTAACAAATTACGGCCGTTAATCTTCTCTTGTCAGGCTTTCCCAAGCTCAGCTCTAGGACTACCTGTCCCTGGAGTGAGACAGAGTGTTACTTCTGGGCATTGGGACCCCACAAAGTCCGTAGATGTAGAGAACGAGCCTTTTGTTAAAGTGAAACCCGGACAGAGACAGGATGGTTTAGATTCTGGGCTACGTGTGGGTCGCATCAGGTCTTCAGATGTACAGAACGAGCCTTCTGTTATTGTGGAACCAAAGACTCAGTCTCCACCTAAAGATGGACGACATCCCCACCCCATGGTTAAGTCAAAATTCAGGGAAAACTTGAAGTCGGACACCAGGGGACGACATGTGTATGGAGGTGGCTATGACAAGGCTACCACTACTGTGAAGGTCGCAGAGAGTAAGTTACAGCAGCACCTGGCCGAAATGCGCAGCGAAGAGGGAGTTGATCTGAAATACAGTGAGCAGGTGGGTACACACATTAGTAATTGCCCTACAATAAAGGCCTGAGTGGCTAGGTAGACTCATCTCCAATTTGATTCTTGGAAACGCTAGCCAATCACTTGAAAACTTGGTCAGATGTTTGGCAACTGACGGTTGCCTTCATCAGTGAATAATTGACACATACAGGCACACATGTACAAATACAATATGGTAATCAGAAGATGTGTTCACGTGAGGTGAAATGCATACAGAAAGTCGGGAAAGGTGTGAAATACCAAGGTGGATACTGGGGAAGTAGTTAGGGGCAAACAAAGGGTTGAAGACTGGGAATAGTTGATAACCATGGAAAAACGTACTGGTGAACACAACAGTCAATTCAGTAGTGCAGCATAGAGTCCAGGCAAAGTGCCCCTGTCTCTGTTAAGTGGGGCCTGTTGATGCTAAATATGCCAGGATTATAGCATACCACGAGTCTGGGTGTGGAGTGTGTGTCGTTGACTGAGGCCTTTGAGAGATCCACACAATGGTCAGCTGAGAAGACATGCTCAGCAAGTGCAAAGGCCACAACATCCCCACTCTTCAGGGCATGATAGTGTTCCTGGAGGCGATGATCTGAGGACCTGCCTGTCTGACCAATGTAGGTACAAGGGCGTTTGGCACAGATACTGTACACCACTCTCTTTTTGGAGTTTGCCTGAACTGCGTCCTTAGGGTGCACTATCTTTTGATGTAGTATCTGTCATAGACCCCGTTGACCGGGAGCAACCCACTTACGCAAACACCAAACAACAACGAAGCGCACACCGTCAGGAACTCAAATAACATTTAGGGAGCCAATAATTATCACCATCAAACACAGGGAAAAGGCCAGTACAAAACGAATCATGCACTTAAATAGGGAGGGAACTACAAAACCGTTTCAAACAAGACATGACCAGATACAGGCAACCACTACCAACAAACAAGACATGACCAGATACAGGCAACCACTACCAACCAAAATGATGCAACACATATTCAATAATATAAGGTAGAAGAGGGGTACAAACAGCTAATCAGGTGACATGATACACACAGCAATCAGGATGACAGGTACAGACAGCAAATAAGAACAACACAAACACAACATGCCCACACACACACAAACAAAGGGTCCAGTCCCTCACATTCAACCCCCCTTGTTTGGCGACAAACTAGTTTGGCACGTTGTCGCGGAAGCAGCGTGATAAAGCATCCACATGGCTGTTCGACTTGCCAGTCCGGTAGCGGACTTGAAACTTATATGGTTGGAGGGCTAGACTCCATCGCGTGAGTCGGGAACTGCTATCCCTCATTCGGTTTAGCCACTCCAACGAACGCTGGTCCGTTCTGACAGTGAATTCTCTTCCCAGGAGGTACACACGGAATGCTGCAACCGCCAGTCTGATCGCCAAGCATTCCTTTTCTACGGTAGCGTACTTCTCTTCCTGAGGCAAGAGTTTTCTGCTAAAGAAAGCTACTGGGTGTGCCTCCCCCACCTGGTTCACCTGAGTTAGGACAGCTCCAACTCCCCGACCAGAGGCGTCTGTTTCCAAGACAAATGGGAGACTGGCGTCCGGACTCCTCAACACCTGATTCGATACCAGCATCTCCTTCAGCCTCACGAAAGCAGCCTGACACTCCTCCATCCACTTCACCTGCTTTGGCTCCTTCTTCCGAGTGAGATCGGTGATTGGGGCAGCTATGGAGGCAAACTCAGGAATAAACCGGCGATAGTACCCAGTCAGACCCAGGAACTGGCGAACTTCCTTCTTTGTTGAAGGTGCTGGGAAGTGCTCTATTGCCTCCACCTTGGTCACTTCAGGGCGTACTACCCCGTTACCAACAACATGTCCCAGGTAAACACATTCGGCCATGGTGAAATGGCATTTGGGTGGCTTCAGGGTCAAGCCAGCCTCCTTCAGCCGGTTCAGTACCATTTGGATATGGTCACGGTGCTTCTCCCATTAGTTGCTGAAAATGACGATGTCATCCAAGTATGCCGCTACGTTGCTTTCCAGCCCACGCAAGAGCCGATCCATTAAGCATTGAAATGTAGCGGGGGCCCCACACAGGGCATTACTGTGAACTGATACAGCCCCATGGGTGTTGTGAACGCTGTCTTAGGCCGTGACTCTTCTGCAACAGGCACCTGCCAATAACCCCGGGTTAAATCCAGGGTGGTAATATACTGTGCCTGTCCGATCCCATCTAGGAGCTCATCGATTCTCGGCATCGGATAAGGGTCGGCCCGTGTGACGCTGTTCAACCGTCTGTAGTTGATACACAGCCGCAATGTTCCATCCTTCTTACCCACAGCAACGATTGGGGCAGACCACTCACTTAATGAAGGCTCAATTATTCCCCGTGCCTCCATCTCCTGTAACTCTTTCAATACTGCGTCTCTCTGTGCGTATGGTACCCGGTATGGTGGTTGGCGCAGAGGGCTAGCCAACCCAGTCTCAATGCAATGTTCGATCAGGGTTGTCTTGCCGGGTTCATTACACAACACTATTGGGAAACACTCCAGTACCTTACCCAACTCAGCCTTCTGGTCCAGTGTCAGACAGTCACTAATGTTCGGCGCTTGACCATCCACCTTCCCAGCCCCGCTGTCATAGGCTGGTACTTCACTGTCCCAGTTGGCACTGTCGTCCTCCAGGGCTACAAATGCCCCCATGGGGGTGTGCCACTTCCGAAGGAGATTGACATGGAATACTCATTTTCTCTTCTTCTTATCACTCATGTCCACTTCGTATTTCACCCACCCAACCTTCTTCACAATCTTGTAGGGCCCTTGCCATCGAGCAAGCAGCTTACTAGCAGAGGTTGGGAGCAGGACCAGTACCTCCTCCCCGGACTGGAACTCCCTGGATCTGGCACTTCGGTCGTACCAAACCTTCTGCTCAGCCTGGCTTTGCCCTAAGTTCTGCTGTACCAACTACTGCATCCTTGATAATTTCTCCCTCATGGCAAGCACATACGACACAACACTCTCTGTGCTCCTCCCTTTAGCCTCCCATGTCTCCCGCAAGATGTCCAGCGGCCCTCGTACCTATCTCCCATAGAGTAGCTCAAAGGGAGAGAAGCCCGTGGAAGACTGGGGCACCTCCCTATATGCAAACAGCAAATAGGGAATCAGACGATCCCAATCCTTTCCCTCCTCTGAAGCAGCCTTCTTGAGAATGGCCTTGAGGGTTTGGTTAAATCTTTCCACTAACCCATTGGTTTGGGGGTGATAGGGGCTAGTGCGGATTGGTTTTATGTGAAGGAGGTTGTACACCTCCACCAGCAGCTGGGGCGTAAAGTTGCTACCTTGGTCAGTGAGAATCTCAGCTGGCACCCCAACCCGCGTGAACAACTTTACCAACTCCTCCGCCACATGTTCAGCATCCACGGACCTGAGTGGGATCGCTTCCAGGTAACGTGTTGCATAATCACATATCACAAGGATAAAACGATTTCCCACACGACTGCGGGGCAACGGGCCGACTATGTCCATGGCAATCCTTGAGAAAGGAACCTCAATGATGGGCAGGGGGATCAGGGGGGCTGGCTTGACTCCGCGAGGGGATACCTTCTGGTACTCAGCGCACGACCGGATGAGCTGTGCAACGTCCCGGTATAGGCTGGGCCAGTAAAACCGCTGTAGTAGTCGTTGGGCGGTCTTCCTCTTCCCCATGTGTCCTGCCAGCGGTATTGCATGGGCCAGGTGCAACACAGCATGACGACAGGACTCTGGCAGCACTAACTGTTCTACTGTCTCCTCGTCTCCCTTGTTCCCCGGGGGCTCCCATCGACGATATAGGAGACCCTCCCGTAAGAAGAATCCCTGGCCAGCAGAGTTCACCTCCCCATGGGCGGCCTGTCTAGCTGCTGCCAGTGTCTCATCTCCCTCTTGCAAGTCTTGGAGCTTCTCCGCTGTCAGATCCAGCGACAGTCCAGTTTCTCCATTGGTCTCCCCCTGCCTCGCCCTCCATGCGTACTTACTTGCCCGTTTTTGGCTCCGGGTCATTCGTTCCCTTGACCTCCCCTCCTCAAAGAGGTCATCATCAAACTCCTCTCAAGGTGCCTCCTCTTCCCTGGGGTCGTTCAGGTCACTGGGCTCTGTGTCCTCTTGCACCACGTCCAGGCTCGCCTGCAGGGTTTCCTCCTTGGGCCTTTCCCTCACTTGGGCCCCTTCCACCCGCTTCCGCTGTGCCCGTGTCATCACCATCATCGCTGGCTGGGTTACCTGACCATCCCCCTGGGACCGTAACAGCATCGACAACTCGGGTGCATCCGTCCCCAGCAGCACAGGAACCAGGAGGTTTGGTGCTACCCCAACCTGCAACTGGATATTCTGGCCCCCAATCTCCATGTTGACATTGGCCAGTGCATACGATACTACATCTCCATGGGCACACCTGATGGACACTCAGCCACCGGTCCTCTTCTCCATGGGGACAAGGTCCTGCCGCACCAGCGTCCGGGAGCACCCCGTGTCAAGCAGGATCCACTTGACCTAGCGTCCCTCCACCAGTCCACACCGGACCACCTTAGGTCTTCCCATGCCTTCTCCACAATACATGCAGCTTTGCCCGGGCAGCTCATCACCATGTGTCCACGTCGCCCACAGTTGTAACAGCGTACCCCTTCCTTGTTGGATCTGTCTGGAGCCTCTGTGGTTGGGGCGATGCTCCCCACCTTCGCTCCCTTGTTACAGTCCCGCTGGAAGTGTCCCAACTCGCCACATGCATGGCAATGCTGACCACCCGTAGCTCACTTCTCTGCCCGCTTTAGCAGCTCTGGCTTCCCCGTGGCGGTCACCTTCCTAGCCTGCAGGTAGTCCTCTGCAAGCCATCCTGCCTGGGCACTCGAGGTAGGTTTTTTCTCGCTTACCCAGATCCTCATCTAGTCCGGCAATGTCGTGAGTAGCTGCTCCAGAACAATTGTATCCACGACAGCCTCCACTGTCTCACAGTCCTTGAGCCATTTCTTGCCCAAGTCGTGGAGTCGTGTCACCAATTCCCGGGGTGTCTCCCCCTGTTGCTGCTTTGCTTGTTGAAACCTCTGTCGGTAGGCCTCGCCGTTGATGTCATACCTTAATAAGATGGCATCCTTCATTGCACGGTAGTCTGCAGCCTGAGTGGTGTCCATTGCTGCATAGGCCTGTTGGGCCTTCCCCGTCAGTTGTGGTGCAAGCATAAATGGCCACCGTTCCTCTGGGATCTCCTGTGCTAACATGACACGCTCAAACACCGTTAGGTATGCTTCTATATCATCCCCCTCTGTTAGCTTAGTAAGTTTAATCCCTTCTAGGCCCGGCTTACTAGTTGTGGGTCGCTCATCCTTCTTCTCTATCAAGCCACGCAGCAACTTCATCTCGTCATCGTGCCTCTGCCGCTCCTCAGCCATTTCCCTCTCCCATTGCTCCCGCTCCTTGCGCAGCTCGGCAGCACGTCGCTCATGCTCCTCCCTCAGTTCCTGCTCTCGCCACTGGCGGTCCTCCAGCAGCGCCTGCAGCATCTGCTCCAGCGTCGCTCCCGTCCCCTGGGGTTTGCCCATGTCCGTGGTACTCGCGACCTCTGTTCTCCCATAACACCAGCCCGACCACGTCGTCATATACTGGATCCACCGCAGGTCCCGTCCGCAGCCATCTCCGACGTAGATCCCGCTTATGACACCACTGTCGTAGACCCCGTCAACCGGGAGCAACCCATTTACGCACACACCAAACAACAACGAAGCGCACACCGTCAGGAACTCAAATAACATTTAGGGAGCCAATAATTATCATCAAACACAGGGAAAAGGCCAGTACAAAACGAATCATGCACTTAAATAGGGAGGGAACTACAAAACTGGTTCAAACAAGACATGACCAGATACAGGCAACCACTACTAACAAACAAGACATGACCAGATACAGGCAACCACTACCAACCAAAATGATGCAACACATATCCAATAATATAAGGTAGAAGAGGGGTACAAACAGCTAATCAGGTGACATGATACACACAGCAATCAGGATGACAGGTACAGACAGCAAATAAGAACAACGCAAACACAACATGCCCACACACACACAAACAAAGGGTCCAGTCCCTCACAGTATCCTAAAGAGACGGAAGGTGACTTGGATGGCTAGTGGGGCTAACACCCTACATATGGACTCAGATAATCCATTGAAGTAAGAGAGGGTCAGCGATGCACTCGTCTCATGATCATACAGGGACATGTAATTGGGCTGAAGACAGGTGTGCTTGTGGATGAAACCCTTCCTTGTGGAGTAACCATTCCTTTTGAGGGTCTCGGCAACATGCTTCTCTTCCTGTGAACAACTTACTCCAGATGATGAGAGGGCCTCCACTCGGCTCATCAGTGTCCTGGCGACCACTTTCTTGTGAGCTGCTGGGTGGTGTGAATTAAGACTCATATACTGGCCTATGTGGGTGGCCTTGCAGTAACCTGAGATGCTGATGAAGCCGTCCTCTTCTCAACTTAGGAGAACGTCTAGAAAAGGGAGCTGTCTGTCTGACTCCTCCTCCATCATCTATACTGTTTGAATGGCTGTGGAAGGAGTCCACCAGGTCCAGAGGACCAAAACCATGGAAGGGTATGGAAGGTGGATAGTGTGGCACTGCCTTACATTCGACATCTTCCATGACCAGGTTTGCCAGCATACTGAAACAGTAGTCTCGTTCCCAGCCCAACTTCTGCCATCCATTTTTTGCTGGCGGGAGAAGTTGGTCTGGCAAACTTTGCCAGGATTCTTGTTTTTTTTTGCGTGGGCAAAAGCCACAAGACATTCCAGTCTTTTCTCATGCAAATCTCTTTGTTCGGACAATGGTATAGAGTACTATGGTAAAATAAGCCAGCTATGTATCGCCTGTGAGCGGTCACTCAAGTCTAACCAGAGGCGGACCCTTAAAAGAAGCGAGAAGGCCCAATCCTTTTTGACAACGTTTTGAAAGATGGCCGAGTCGTCCGTTCATTCTACTGTCAAGAATCATGGACTCATGTAAATGAGCTGAAATTGTCCTCTCACAACAGCCTCCTTCACGTTCTCATCTCTCTGTTCTTCCCCAACAAATGCGCAAGCCAGACCGCTTCCAGAATACTTGGCAACTTGATCCCTCATTAAAGGTCCACCGTCGCAGTTTTTTAAAATTTTAATATTGATAGTGCTTTGTGAAACATCTTCAATGATACCCATTTCAGTGTGCTCTGCCTCATGATGAGGGAGTTACGAGGGCGCAAAGTTTCAAAAAAGACCAATTATGCGTGGGCGTTTCTGGTTTTCCAGTCCTAACAATGCTAAAATGTCGTGACGTCATAGTAGGCTCCGGAATGTTTGCACAAGTATGGAGGAGAGTAGGCCAGGCAACGGACTGAACAAGAAATCGTTTATCTTTAGATGAAGGCGAAACTTCTTGAGACAATGAAGGAGATGCCCCTGCTGATTCTGAAATAGATCTGGGCATGCGGGTTGCGCAGCCTTACGGCACGACATCAATTTTGCGACACGACCAACAATAGGGTGACGCCCATTCTCAGCCCTACAAACGCCGATTCACACCATTCTTGGACTGTTACAAGAGCATATGAAACAGAGATGGTACACTAGCCTAGAGCTGATTTGTCACCTTCTACAAGGCGTAACAGCTGAAATACGAAGTGTGCTGAAAACAGTCGGAGCACTTGGCACGTGTTTCAGGTCACTGGCTCGCACATCGCGAGATGTAAGCATCTCTCCACTCCTACTTGCTAGGTAGTAGGGCACACACAAGGTCTGGTCACAGCAAAAGGTTCTGACTTCAGAGGAAAACCGTCCCCTGCTCTCTACCAAGAACGGCTGCGCAGAACACCAGGAGGTGGGGGCATCGAAATGGCCCTGGGACGCCTTTTTCGTCATCCTAAAGCTACTACTCACCCTTTCGTCCTTTGTAGCGATTTGTCGTCTTCTCGATTGGCTTTTTCTGTGCTAGGAAAGACTCTCTTGTAAGTTGAAGTGCCATTCAGATTCTGACAGATGTACTAGAGTGGGCAGAGTGGTCGTTGCTAGAATATTTACACCAAGAAACAGCAAAATGGCAGGTAGGGCATCAGTCGCAATCTGAAAGGCGCTCTAACGTACGGGAGAGTCTTCCCAAGCACAGAAAGACCCTGCCAACAGCTGCTGGCCACCGCTTCTTCAGACTATCGCTCTTTGTGAAATGAAGCAGCGACCATTGCCTCCACCATAGATCTATGCCTCCACTGGCCCTACTACATCCTCCAGCAACGCATTTGTGATGCATCGGTGCAAGTTCATCAGCAAGAGGGGCGTGAATAGCCAGTCGACGATTGTCTTCCCACACGGCGTGTGACACGTTCAAGCATAGACACAAGTGTAGGGCAAACCTACTGTGACGTCACAGCAATATGGCGGATTTCTTCGGCCGATTTTCCGGAAGTGAGCCATTACCGCTCTACCAGGGAATTTCGAAGCGCTCTAACAGCGATTTTCAGTGGTTTTAGACGATAATCTATCATATAAAGGCAACTTGTATAACCGTGACAATGGACCTTTAAAGACATCAAAGGACTGACAATGATGACTATGCTAGAGCGAACGACCATGCCTGCAGTAGAGATCTGAACCTTCAAGAAATCAAACATGTAGGGCAGGACAGTATAGCACAAAGACTTGCTAGACCCCGTAGGAAGAGACACGAAGACGTCATTCCCTCTAACAAAGTTGAAAATAACGCTTCACTGGTCGCAAGTCGGCGTGAAGTCCAGCTTGAGCTTGCATAGAGAGAGTGAGAGGCATTTGTCCAGTATAATGTCTGTAAGATCCTTGAAACTCACCTTGAAATCCATAACAGTATTAACACTGTAGAACAAGGAAATCAACTGCGAAATGCAGAGTGCACGTGATCATCCAGCAATCTGATTCGCCATCCCTACTAGGGATGGCGAACCAAGAATTTGGACTATTTTTACCTGACCACCTTTTCTGCGGCCATTTTGTTTGCAGAAGTGGGGGGCTGGGAATGAGACTACTGAAACAGGTGATGCCATTACTGTGCTGTGGATCTGCCAGTACACCTTACCCTCGAAAGTTAGATAAGCGGCATTTCACCTCACGTCATTGTCTGATTGCCATAATGTATTTGTACATGTGTGCCTGTATGTGTCAATTATTTGCCGATGAAGGCAACTGTCGGTTGCCAAAATGTCTGATCAAGTTTTCAAGTGATTGACTAGCGTTTCCAAGAATCAAATTTGCTAGTTGCCCTTTGCCTGGTGGGTAAATAGTACCACTGGTTTGCAATTGTGGAGGTGAATGTGGGCATTCTGAGGTCATTGTACCTTTTTCTGCCACAGAGTAGTTTTGAATTGTGGGATTCTAACACTGTTCTGTCCTCTTCCCTCATGACCAGGAGAAGGGCAAGCCGTAGGGATTATGTAAGGGCCCATGGAAGAAATTTAGGGCCCACCTTCCTCAGCAAGCAGTCGGTGAAAGGATGTCAAGAAATGAAGAACCGTCTGTTGGCTTATAAATAATAATAGAGACTTTGTGTGCTTTGTTGTTTATAATACACTTACTTTATACTGTAGAATTACATGTGTAAACAGTACTTAGACATATTTAAGTTGCATAATTATTATTGTAAAATAATAAGTGTTACAATATTAATGAAGTGAGGGCTTCTCAGCTGGCTCAGGCATCAGAAAGGGTTGTTTCTCTAATACCAGCTTCACAACAGGGTTGAAAACCTTGCCAATGTTTTGACCAGATGCTCTGGTCTTCTGCAGGGCTGAAGACCAGAGCATCTGGTCTATGGTAGAATGTGTTAACGTGGGCATACAACCATTAATATTGTATCAGAAAGGGTTGGTTCTCTAATACCAGCTTCACAACAGGGTTGAAAACCTTGCTGACGAGAAGACCAGAGCATCTGGTCAAAACGTCGGCAAGGTTTTCAGGATCTACGGCCACACTGGCTGATGGTGGTGCCAGAGAAACGCACTCTACCCTACAGGGCTATATAGGCTAAGGTATCTACAGATGTGTTATGGTAAACTTATTGTGTGTATGTATCTGTTGTGTGTCAGCATAGATGCGTATCTATGGTGTAAGGTGGTGAGTGCTGGATGCCAATGTCTGAATGCATTGCTATTGTGTATGGACAATCACAGTTAGCTGTGCATACTCCTTCACCTCATCCATCCACATGATCCCCTCCTCCCTCCCTCGCTCCCTCCACTCTCCCTCCCCCCTCGCAGTGAGGTATACTGCTATGGCCCTCTGCTGGAGACAGTGCAGAGAGCCAACCTCTATAATGACTCTAAGACATTTGTAGACAAACCGATGCGGGTTGATCCAGCAGGTTTTAAATGCATTCATATCCACAAACTTGACAGCTAACTCAACAAAGGATGAAGTTAGAGCTTTTGTGGAGCAGTACTTCCTTGAGGCAGGGTCCGAGCTAGTTCAGTGGACACCATCAGAGTTGGACTTATGTGGTGTTGTATCTGTGATGTGCAGTGCTCTTATATAGCTGGAGCTGCAGACAGGCTTGAGGTACAAGACTGCAATATCTGCACACATGTACATCAAGTATGCTAGCTCAGGCTAAGTGTGACCGACAGCATGCACCTTGCAGAAAGTACACAAATGCTTGTCTCAGCATGGTGCACTGGATGAAGGGATGAGTACAGCTGTTGAGAAGTTTTCTCTTTGACTTAGCTTGGAAGATAATTTCCCCCAAAGCTGCTCAGTTAATTGTCCCAGAAGGCTCCAGCATGCCATTCCCAAAGCAGGCAACAATTTTCTTCCAAGCAGGCTGTCCTGGTTCTACAACTGGGGTGGGGGGGGGGGGAGGGGGACACCAGTGAGATGGTGTGAGGTGTTCTACTGTTGATAGGTTTCTAGAAACTGCTGTGTGTGGTACACATGCGTAGGATACACATTATTTACTTGGCATGCAGTTACCTGTAGGTGCCTATATGACCATTTGTAAAGGTTCGCTATTCATCAACACCAACTGCAAGCAAGCTCTGACTACCTTCTCTGGCAATCTTATCCGCATCGATAACAGGACACCCTAGCCGTACAAAACCGAGAGGACACTGTGCTCTTTCCCGAGGCGATGCCTCCTGTAAGGCCGATCAGAAACATGGTAGCCTACGACCTAAGAGTTTTGCTGGGACAGCAACGGCCATTTTTTTGCTGTGCAACTCCCGCGCCAACCACGCGCCATCTTACATCACATGATCGACTGGGCTGACAGGTTCAGCTGAACGTGATCGACTGGACTGCTTGGTAGTTTTGCCGAATTATTGTGATCTTAGAGTTCTAGCGGTTTTCGAAGCGATTTTCCAGTCAGCCAAGTTTCTGTGAGAGTGGACGATTTAAGGGGGACTTCTTTTTTGCCTTGTCAAGCCCCCTGGACAGCTTGTCTTCTTGCAAATGGTACGCTGATAACAGAAATGCGTGTGGACTCTTCAATCCCCATTCGGGCTGTGTTTGTGAATCTGATTGCCATGAATAGTTTATTGTAGACGTGTATAAATTATCTCTAACACATTAAAGTCAATGACTATGTGTTTCTGTTGTGCTAATATCTTCTGTCGCCAGGCTGGCGCTTTCCCGAGTTCAGCTGAACCTGTCCCCGGACAGAGACAGAATGGTTCAGACTCTGGGTTACGTATGGGTCCCATCAGGTCTTCAGATATACAGAACGAGCCTTCAGCTAACGCGGAGCCAAACATTTCACCTACTAATGATGGACAACATACCCGTCCCGTTGTCAAGTCAAAATCCAGGGGAAACTTGAAGGCGGACGCCAGAAGTGGGCGCCGTGTGTATGGAGGTGGCTACAAGGAGGCTACTACTCCTGTGAAAGTCGCAGAACATGAGTTGCAACAGCACCAGGCAGAAGTGCACGGTGAAGAGGGGGAAGCTCTTGAACACAGTGTGGAGGTGGGTGCACACATTGGTAGTTGTCCTCTACATTGCGTTCAAGCAGTACCACTGGTTTATGGAGGTAATTGTGGTTATTCTCGGGTCACATAGAGTAACTTTCTGTCACAGTGTAGTTTCCACTAGCATTGACCATTGTTTGAGTGGCTGTTGCCTACACACACACACAGTAGTCACTTGCTGGTCGTTGTAGCAACCTAGTAAGACTGGTATTGTTCCTAATGGACTATTCTAAGTTTTAAATATACATGTACCCCATTGTGAAATCAGTCTGTGAAATTGTGGGAGGACTTAACACTGTTCCTTCCTTATCTCTCATGGCCAGGAGGAGAACAGGCAAAGGTAGAGATTATGTGAGGGCCCATGGAAAAATTTAGGGCCCACCTTCCCCAACAAGCAGTCGGTGAAAGGATGTCAAGAAATGAAGAACCGTCTGTTGGCTTATAATAGCACTTTTGTGTTTGTATTGTTCTTGTACACTGTCTTTCTACTGTAAGTACATGTGTAAACAATACTAGCACGTATCCGGATTACACTAATTAATGTTGTTGGATAACAAGTATTTCTATATTAATTTTGTATCTCTTCTGTACATGTCACGTTCCTGTGTCAACCTAGCTCATCTGTCTGAGGCCAAGCGGCGCGGGGGGGATGCTGGTTAGGAGCTCGGCGGAGATGTCGATTTTCCTTGGCTGCCTCTGGCCGGTTCTCCTCTTTACCGTGGTAGTAATGGCTGACCACGCGTGTGACAGGTACGCTTAGGGCTTCTTCTGCAGGCGGACTCTCTATTGGAACGGGTATTCTGGTTTGCCGGAGGCAAGGGTAGTATTCAGACCCTTTGAGCCTGCCCTTGCAGAAGCTTCAATAACAGCATTGCCTTTCCGTTCTGCTACTAGCGCAGTAGTACTGAAACGAAAGCATTTTAGTTAAGAGTTCGGAGGTTGTCGATAAATATTCAGTTCTCAGTAGTGTGTGGTTTTGGAGTATGTGCACGCGGTGAGGTGGGTGGGGCGTCAGGAGTGAAGTGGAGGGTCTAATGAACACAGGCTGATGGTGGTGCTAGAGACTCGTACGTACTCTACCTCACAGGTTGTGTAGGTTAGGTATATATCTGTATACATACTTGTTGTGTGTTAGCATAGCGTGGTGAGTGCTGTGTGCTAATGCGTTGCTATTGTGTATGGACAATCACAGCTGTGCATACTCTTGCACTTTGTCCATCCACTTAACCCCCTCCTCCCCTCCTCCTCCCTCCCTCCCTCCTCCCTCCCTCCCTCGCTCCCTCCCCTCTTCCTCCCTCCCTCCCCTCTCCCTCCCCCCTTGCAGTGAGGTATACTGCTATGGCCCTCTGCTGGAGACAGTGCAGAGAGCCGACCTCTATAATGACTCTAAGACATTTGTAGACAAACCAATGCGGGTTGATCCAGCAGAGGTTTTAAATGCATTCATATCCACAAACTTGACAGTTAACTCGACAAAGGATGAAATTAGAGCTTTTGTGGAGCAGTACTTCCTTGAGGCAGGGTCCGAGCTAGTTGAGTGGACACCATCAGATTGGACTGATAGGTTGGACTTATGTGGTGTTGTATCTGTGATGTGCTGTCTCTTATGTAGCATCCCAGCGTTATTAATCGCTTATTCAAGTGTTACACAGAGTGCTAAATTATTATCATTTCATGCTCAATAGTTTGCTAATAAATGGCTCTCTGCATTGTGCACCATGTGTGGCTGTACCTCCATCTACAGGCCACAGTTTGTACAAGAGATAAGGGACCTTAGTCTCAGAGCCTGGGCACTGGAGCTGAATAAGATTTGGAAGGACCTTGGTAGAGCCATACATCTGAATGTTACTCAGAACCCTCAGCGTTATTCTCTGATAGACGTGCCAAACCCCTTTATCATCCCAGGAGGTCGTTTCTTTGAGTTTTACTACTGGGACACTTACTGGATTGTGAATGGAATCCTCCTCTGTGAGATGAACGAGACAGCACGTGGGATGATTGAGAACCTTGCCAACATGGTTGAGAGGTGAGGTGTTGGGGGGTTGACATGGGATCTGCCCTTATCGAGACAACGTCCATCATGTCTCGTAATAGAACGTACATGCACCATGAGTGGAGCAAACATGTATGCAGGGCATTCGTTACCTAGGATACGGATGTAATGACATACAGTAAAGTAGCTGTGTGCAGTACCAATATGTATCCTAGGTAACAGCTGCCCAAGGCATGGGAACTGTTGAAAGATCGTATAAATCCACTGTCTTTACTTGTATCCGGCTATGCCACATGTTGATCATGAATACGACATCATTATTTCTTACTCAGGTATGGCCTGGTTCCTAACGGAGGTCGGCTGTATTACCTTCTCCGCAGCCAGCCCCCACTCCTCACACAGATGGTGGATCTGTATTACACCTTCACACAGAATCGCACCTTCTTGGAGCAGATGCTGCCCATATTGGACCAAGAATACCAGTTCTGGAGATCAAACAGGACCCTTCAGGATGGGCCCTATGCTGACCTCACAGTGTTTCATTCACCTTTAACTGACCCTAGGCCCGAGGCCTTTAGAGAAGACATAAACACCTCACGAAATGCATGTAAGCTGCAATAGCAAAGATTTAAGCGCTTTGTCATTTGTTGTACTGTTAGTCACACTCTTGTGTGGGTTGGATGCTGGCAGTGACGTGCACATTCACAGATATGTATGTCATTGTGTTTGTGTCCCTTCACGCTCTTTCCAGCTAACATGTCACAAATATACACCGATCTGGCATCAGCGGCTGAAAGTGGGATGGATTTCTCATCTCGATGGCTGCAAGATGGCCACCGCCTCTCCTCAATTCGCACAACGGACATTCTTCCTGTAGACTTGAATGCCATTCTCTGCAGCAATGAAGCCACTCTTGCTAAGCTTTACAGTATTGTAGGTGGGTGGGTGTGCATGACAGGGGAGAGGGAGCTCTGTTGCATTGTGTGAAAGGACAGAGGGATAGTGTTGCTTGCACAATGCTTGCATACTGAAACACATATCTGCATTCGTGCGCACGTGCACAAATGCGCTTCACTGCCTATTTTGTACAGGATCCACAAATCGGTCAGCTGAATACGAGAGGGCATTCAAGAGCCGTCAAGCCAAGTTTAATGCTGTCTTCTGGAATGAATCCCTTGGTTTTTGGAGTGATGTGATGATGAGCACTGGAGAACACGACCCCAACTTCTACCTCTCCCATCTTGCTCCACTTGCTTGGAACTGTGTAGAGCGCGACACCACTCAGGAATTGGCCGTGTTCAATGCCATGGAGGTACGTAATCACAAGTGTGTGCGTGTGTGTGCTGTGTGTATGTATGTATGTACTGTGTGTGTGTGTGTGTGTGTGTGTGTGTGTGTGTGTGTGTGTGTGTGTGTGTGTGTGTGTGTGTGTGTGTGTGTGTGTGTGTGTGTGTGTGTGTGTGTGTGTGTGTGTGTGTGTGTGTGTGTGTGTGTGTGTGTGTGTGTGTGTGTGTGTGTGTGTGTGTGTGTGTGCACACACATCTAGTATGCATACATATGCTTGTATTGATGTCTGTCTGTGAAAATGACCCCATCTGCTGCATCCACTGTACCATCATCTTCAGAAACTAGGTCTCTTAAATTACGTTGGAGGAGTCCCCACCTCCTGTAACCCTTCCGGCCAACAGTGGGACTTCCCCAACAGTTGGGCCCCCCACCAGTGGCTTGTGGTGGCTGGATGGTACAACTCATCAAATGCCGTCCTTCAAAATGCAGCTCTTTCTGTTGCCAGGAAGTGGGTAAACACCACCTACACTGTGTGGAAAGCCTTCAACCAAAGTATGTTTGAAAAGGTGAGGCTCCTTCCATCTCTAAGTATTTTAACAAGTTTAAGCTGTTGCCTGGAGCATGCTTTTGCTAATTGTTGTGGTGTATTTGAGTCATAGAAAGTTTAGAAACATGGTTCATGTTACCGCTGATGTGATTGGGGTACTGTGCTGTTGCTGTGTTCGTAATATTCTACAGTACAATGTTGAAACTGGCTACCCAGGAAGTGGAGGGGAGTACGTTGTGCAGGTGAGGTAACCTCCCACTGCATCAGTCATTCCCTGTATGTCTGATGTGTCTCCTGCCATTCCTCTCTCCATCCCTTACTCTACCCTCTTTCCCCCTTGTGTACCCTAACCAATCCCCGCCCCCCCCCCCCCCTTCCTCTCCCTCTCCCTCTCCCTCTCCCTCTTCCTCTCCCTCACCCTCTCTCTCTCTCTCTCTCTCTCTCTCCCTTCTCCTCTGTTTGCAGACTGGCTTTGGTTGGACCAATGGTGTGGTCCTGCACTTCTTGCAGCTCTACGGGAGTGTTCTGAGTACCAGTAGTGAAGCTCCTGTGCAGGAATCGCAGCCGCTGTGGGTCATTGGCCTTGTCCTGGCACTGCTTGCTGTTCTCCTTGCAGTGTGCTCCTTGCTCTGTGGGGTGTGGTGCCGCTGGATCTACATTACTGGGAGGACTGGCTACTGGCGACGGGTTAGGAATGAACATGCTGTAGCCGCCAGAGGATACCACGAAACGGATGACTATGATTTCTTTGAGGAGAACAATGTGACGTTAGAGAACACAAAGCCTCTCTCAGACTCCACTCAGGTCATTCTCTCAGCTATACATGAAATAGAACCCAGCAGATAATTTCATTATTTGTGAGCATGTTTTGATCAAAACTTTTGTAGTTCTGTTGTGAATTTTACTGGCTCCATTTCTACATGACACACTATACATGACGAGGTACACGATTTTTTCTGACCAATCAAATTCCCGAAAAATGGCGGCTTCAAAGCGAAATTGGTACGAATTTGTATATGTCTGCTCTTGGCTCTGCGCCTACTTGTAGTGATGTTTTCTTGCTGTGTAAAGGTCCCCGCTGCTTGCCGCGTCTCCGTCGCCCTACATGGAACGAACCAGGCAGAAGGTGCGCCAGGCGGCGCTGGACGAGAGCAGAAGCAGCATGAGGAATGAAGCTCTTCTGAGAGACGTCGAGCTACTTGAACAGGGAGTGAGGACGACGGCAGAAGAAACGAGAAAACTGGACGTGTTAAAGGTATGAGAGCGTGGTTGTGTTCGCTTTTGCACCCGCGTCAAAAGGTGCTAACTAAAATAAAATGGTGGCTATATATGGCCCTTGCCTTTGTTTGCTTGCATGCACACTCTACAGAGACACTACATGGAATACGTGTCGTCTGTGTACCCGCACTGGGTGGAGCAGGCTGCCTTGCACAGGGAGAAGAAACGAATCATGGGCAACAATGCATCCCTGCGTGCAGAAGCTGCCACTAGGGCCCCCCACCCCACCACCCGTCAAATGAGGGAGTGGGGGAGTAGGAACGAGAACAGGCATGTTGACACGCTGGTGCCACCGACTTTCCCAGTGCACCTATCTGGAACCACTCATCCACAAGGTATTAATTACTATATACTCATACCTATAAATTGTAATGTTTTTGAAAAGTTCAGTCAGCTAGGCGCATTACTGGGAGCTCTTCACGGAAATTACTATCTAAGGGCTTCATTATAGCAGTGTTTTGGCAGCTGACTGCTGCTTCTTCAATTGGCAGTGACTTCTGTAAATGAACGTCTACTTACATCTGTATGTGCTAAGAGAGGTACTAGTCACCATGTAGTGGCTCACCTTTGTGAACGTTCAGCCCCTTCTCTCCCCTATATTGTTATGTATGTTTGCAGAGTCATCATTACAGAGTTGCATATGTTTTGTCAGAGACTATGTTTTATGATAGATGTCCTTTTGTGATGGGGTAGAGATGTTTGAGGGAAGCAAATTCTTAGAGTGCATAACGACTTTGGTAGCCCATATTTGTGTACTTTAAGAATCCGCTCCCTTCAGATGTGTTGGTGTGTTAGGGATGGTAAGATCACCAAAGTGGACCATTCATTCTTATTTTTGCAGCTCCAGTTACAGACACTGAGGAGATGCCTCCATCGGCACCCAGCAGGAGCACTGGACAGCACATGCCACTGAGATCACACAGCGAAGTGGGAGGGGTGGAACATGAAGCCCCGCCTCCTGGCCACGCCCACTTACAACCACCTGGTACTGAGCCATCAAGCTACACCACCTCAATGCACAATGCTGACAAAGCTATAACTGCTTCCTCACTTGTTAGCCAGGTGCAGCCACCAGTGGGGCAGAATGACACAGGTGCACGAGACCTTAACACCAAGACTGGTGCTGGAGCTCAGCCTCCTGCTGCTCGCCACTCGTCTTCCACCTTTCTCACACAGGACCCCTCAGAATCGAGCAGTTCTATCAGTTCCCTTTCATTGGGTGAGTTCAATCCCACCTCCGGCCCTCAATCACTCAAAAGAGCCAGTGTTTCAGAAGCGTCAGGATCAAGCCATTCACAACAAGCAATGCAGCCCGCCCCCTCAACTGGGAAGAACAGTGAAAGGTCTTCTAGCAGTCCCACTCCCAGCAGTACTTCCACTCCAAGCTACAAAGAGAGTACTCCTCTCCCAGGTGACCCTCAGGAGATTGTGCCCTCACTGGAAGGATTGGAACAGGCCCAGCCCGTGGCAGCAGTGGTAGAGGAGATAGCTGAGGAACAGTCATTACTCTCAGATGAGGCCAGTCAGACCGCATCAAAACAGGAAAGGGGGAGCAACGAGCTGGAAGTGTCTTCACTTTCCAGTAGCAGCTTGGTGGGTGAACCATGCGAGGAGGGTAGTGCTGTACCTTCTGTCACGTCACCTCCCCACCAGCATGGGGATGGGGACCATCCACAGCCCAGCTTGACCATTCTGGACATCCTCAGCCCTCAAGAGTCTGATGTCCAAGACCAGAAACCCAATCCAGAAAATTTGGAGCTGGAACCTTCCACTGCACCCAATGCTGCAACCCCACTAGAGGAGGTTCTTACAGATCACCACCCCACTGTGAACGGTGCACGTCTTGAGCAACAAGACCCCCTTCTAGTGAAAGAGGAAGAGTTAGTGGATGAAGGCAGCAATGACAATGACAGCTTCTGGGATATGGAGCCAGGGGCCACAGCAGCCAGCCCCTCCCTACCTCTGTTTGACAGTGGGACGCCAGTTGGTGGAGAAATGGACCAGGACAAGCCTCCAAGCAAAGACAAGCCACCACAGGATGATCAATCAAATTTGCATGCTTCAGAGAGAATGGTGCTGTCCGGTTTACTGAACCAGGGTGCCAACGGGCAGTCTGGGTCCCAGACTGATAGTGACTCTTCTGCGGATGAGAATGGGTTTGCTGGTGATGGCCATCACGGAGAAGACAACAATGGTCTTCCATTGACAGCATCAGCTGAATACAAGCAACTGATATCCAGTTTTAGTCGCAGTGTTGGTGGTGACGGAGGAGAGGGGGCTGAATCAGGCCAGTCATCCTTGTTAAGTGAGACCTCAGCAGTGAGGCAAATCGAGGAAGAGGTGGCGGGCGGCAAGAACGAGGCTAGTGGCACAGGGAAGGAAGTGTCTACAGGGTGGGTTCACCAAGTCACTTGATTCTGCACTCTCACTCTTGGTCTGATGAGTACCTGAAAATATGCCTTTGTACATGGGAGGAGCCTCCATAGACATGTAGTCACCGTTGTGTTATAACATCTCTGGTTGTGGTGCCAGTACTTCTATGCACACAAACATGACAGTATGGAAACTTTCTCATACTCCTAAATAATTCTAATGTAAAAATGACCCTTGGCCCTTGCTGTTTGTCTTGTAGATGTCCCGTGCCTTATGCAGTACATAGGTTAAAGTGACCCCTATAACCCTTGCTGTGTGCCACTATATGTATGTATGTAGACGTTACCACACCTTGTGCAGTAGGGGTGTATGTTTTGAAATCTGCTTTTGTTGATGTTAATGCGTAGGCAAGCGGATAATGGAGTGGATGCCAACGAGAAGGAGAAGGTGCCAACAGAAACCCCCATTGCTGCTCCCACACACAACCCTTTGTTGGTAGAAGGGAATGGCTCTCACGGTGGAAAGGAGAAAGGAGAGCAACAGAGAAGTACGAGTGCTTCGCTCAAGAAGAAAAAGGGTGAGTTGACCTTGGACAAGTCATGTTATTGCTAGGGCAGCGTAGTACTACTGGTTTTGCTCTGCATGTGTGCAGGATTTTGGGGTGACTCAGACAGCGAGAGTGAAGTGGAGCTCTCTGCGGTGACACCAGGAGGGGGGGATGATGACGAGTTTGACTTTTACACTTGAACCAAATTAACACACACATGTACAGTATAAACTCATTGCATGTACCATATTGCATACATATGGCATGGATATAATATCATTTCAATATAAAACATACATGCATGCATGCACAACAAGCATCCAGTGTATTAGGGCCATACAAAGATATATGCCATAACATGTAATATAAAATGAGTTTTGTGAAAAGTGGTTGCACCATCTGCTGTACCAGCTCTGTTTAAACACTACAATTTGCTCCAAGTGTCAGCATACAGTATGCGTGTGTGTACACACATGTAAAGTGTTACAATCAGAGTGAAAAAAGGTACTGTATATCAATGGATACTAGATACGTACAAACAGAAAATAAAGTACTGTGATTGCATTCAAACAATGGTAGTAGAATGTGAAAAAATCAAGTGTACTCCACAAGCGACTGTATCAATTGTCTTGCTTGAGCATGAGCTGTAGGAGAAGAGTGAGGAAGTGCCATCATTGACACACACACACACACACACACACACACACACACTCACTCAATGAATGCAAAACTCTAGTACTACATGGCGGTAAGAGTGCACATGAGGTTAATATATGACGTCATCGCAGCCTTTTTATATCTGCTGTAATACCCGCTGTCCGCTGCAAACTATTCAATCAGTTCTCATAATTGTATGGCCTCCCTATGAAGTAGGATTAAGGGCAGATGGCAAAGGAGTGTAAAGAGAAGGCTTATGGGTGCCGGAGAGTTCTTCTATTGGCTTCCTGCATTGTCGTCGGTTGTCAATGACACAGACATTGTCAAGAGGACGGAGGGGAGGTGATTTGATCAGATTAGAGAACAGTTTTTGGATCTATAAAACTTAAATGCCATCCAATCGATGTCTGTGAGGATTTAACTAAGTTATTGCATAAAGTAGCAGCAAATATTGATGGGGTGTAAATTTGGCTTTTTCAAAAATATGTTAAATTTAGTGGCTAATATGCTATACAGTATAAACGAATCCTAACGCTAACATACATGCTGTATCTTGTGTGTACAGTTTGCAGATTTAGTGACTTGAAAAGATACTCCACACTGCACATGTACACCTACACCAACACACCACACCTCCGCATACCACCAACACCCAACCGTTCACTTTACCTAGGTTCTCTCGCTCTTTCCGCTTTGCCCTGCGTTTCTTCTTCTCAATGTGAGCCACGGCTGACTTCAGGTCAGAGTAGCACTGCCTCATCTCCTTCATCTTGTCCAGGATCACCTGAATTCTTTCAGTAGCAGACAGCTCTGGCAAATCTGCAACACGTTAGAGATGACAGGGTGACACAGCAACACACAGACACACGCACATACGTACGTACACACAACACTCAGACAGAGAGCACAGACTCACTGAAGAGCACTAACACAAACTGGTCAAAACTGATGAAAGGGTGAGTGGTCATCGGCATGTGATGAGAAAGACCAGCTGTCAACACTAAGATGACTCACCACTGAAGTCAACTCTCCATGGGTTGGTATGGTCATCAGGGAGGTCTGCAATTCTCTTTCTGGGTGACTCGCCCTCAGTTGAGGAGGCTCTCTTTAACTTGCGCCGGACATCAGGACTCCCCCTACCCGCCATCCGCCCCTTTCCCTTCTTGCCTCCTTGCTCTGTAGCACTAGGGTCTTCTCTTGTTGCAGAGTTTGCAGTACCATTGCTGCTCTGCCCGTGCTCCATGTCTGAAGATGGCAGCTCCTCTGTCTTGCTCACATCCTCACTGGAAGAGGAGGTGCTTTTCTCCCTGTGCGAGATAACATCCTGAAAGGCAAAATCTGTGTTTGTACCACCACCACCATCAGTTGTGGTACTGAAGCCGTTTTCTCTCTCGCTATCCATTTCGTTTGCAGGCGGGACTGGAATCCACTTAGGGAGGACTTCTGTAGGCCTGTCTTCATCTTGCAATTTACTGGATGCTACAGAATCGCCCAGCTTGTCTTTGTGGATGTCAGGTGAAGGAGACTTAGCTACCTCCATTGGTTCTGCTACAAAAGGAGGATCAGTCACTTCTTCTTCATCTGTGTCACTAGTAGACCCCTCCGCACCATCAGATGTGAGTTGGAGCTCCTCTTCTGCTTCATCCTCTAGCTGGAGGAGTGCCTTCGGGGGGATGTCAGTTTGTGCTGAAGTGCCAAATGAGCTGTCATCCTTGTGAGATTGAAAGCTGAGGGGCGTCATCTCCCTCCTTGTATCAGCACCGAAAGATCCTTCAGAGCGACTTGATGCACCTTCTTGATCTTGTTCACTCAATTTATCATCCTCCTCCATGTGCATAGGGGGGCTGAGCTTGACTGTATCGGCAAAATCAGATGGGGTAGCAGTGGGGGCTTCAAGCTGAGCCCATGATGGCTTATCTACAGGAGTCTCTTCATTGGGCTTCTCAGGGCCAGTTTGAGAAGGTCGCGGTGGGTCCTTGGGCGGCGGAAGGGTGATGGTTGAGGTCTTAATCATAACTGGTGTGGCAGATGGCGTTGAAAACGCCTTTCGTGAAACAGCTGGGCTGCTTTCAGTTGAGTGAGACTCTTCTTGCTCATCCTCTTCCTCCTTCATTGCTGCCCTGTTCAGCAGAGGGTCACTTTTCTGCCGAGCAAGACCAAGTTTCTTTGGACGACGTCCTAAGCAATATGCAAATACAAGTTATATAAGTGCATACAGCATACAAGGAATGCATAGATCCACACTGTGAATGTGTGCATGCGTGCATGTGTGTGTGTGCGTGCGTGTGTGTGTGTGTGTGTGTGTGTGTGTGTGTGTGTGCGTGCGTGTGTGTGTGCGTGCCACCAGGCTGTCCATTTAGCACTCATCTCACACAGAAAGCCATAGTTATGGACCTCACCTGGTTTCTTAGCTGTCCCTTTCTCTACTCGCTGAGGTGTATTGTCCTCGTCTGCTTCATCGAAGGAGTCTTTGGATGGCAAGCTTTTCCGCAAATGGGGACGCTTCTACAACAGTAATGTTCATCAGGCAATGCATATCCATTTCTGCATGTGTGTGTGTGTGTGTGTGTGTGTGTGTGTGTGTGTGTGTGTGTGTGTGTGTGTGTGTGTGTGTGTGTGTGTGTGTGTGTGTCTGTGTGTGTACGTGTGTGTGTGTGCGCGCATGTGTGTATGTGTGTGTGTGTGTGCATGTGTGTGTGTGTGTGTGTGTGTGTGTGTGTGTGTGTGTGTGTGTGTGCATGCATGTGTGTGTACGTACTGTATACTTGGACTGCCACTTCTCATTGAAAACATTCCCACTGGCTTTTGCGTGGATCCTGCTCTCCACGACCCATTCATTGTACCTGTATACAGAAGAGCGTAGCCGTAATCTTTCAATACAACACACACACACACACACATGCGCATACACACATACACACAAATGCACACACACACACACACACACACACACAGCACACACACCTCTTGTTCCAGCCGTTGTAGTGGACATAGTAAACATAGGTTCCAGGTATTGCGTCATACGTTGACGTCACAACCTAAGAGTGCCATCCAGCAGATATAACACAAGTGCACAATCACCATAGCAGTCAAGAGTGGATGTGCACATGGCCACTAGACACAAAACATGCTAGATCTACCCAGATGCCACTTACCTTGGCTTCATACGTCCGCAGGTTCTTCCCTCTACCATACCACACCAGCACTTTGTCATCTTCTTTGTAGAGCGGCTCCCTTGACTGTGGAACAGCTTCCGGTGCGCTCTCAGTATTTCTGCAACACATAGAAGAGAGAACGTGTCACTCACTACTGACGCACACGAGCCCAAGTCACAGATACTCCCGCCCTCCCTCCCTCCCTCTTCCTCCCACTGCTTACAAGCCACTTGAGTCCTCTGACTGTCCCTTTGCAGCAGAGGTGTCGGAGCTACTAGAGTCACCTGTACCCTCTGCTGCTTTCTCCTGCTGCTTCTTCTCCAGCCTCACTCTTTCAACTGGCTCCTCCTTAGCAGGAGAGGACTTCTTTGAGTCTTCCTTCCGCTTCTTCACTGCATCTGCCTCGCTCTTTTCAATCTTCCCCTTCTCCTTGCTCTGCTTCACTCCCACTTTGTCCACCTTTTTCTCTGGTGAATCCACAATTTCTTGCTTGTCCTTTGAATCCTTGTCACCGTCTCTCAAGTGCCTAATACCTGTTTCTTTTGCTTGTTTTCCAGACTCAGTCACTGTCTTCCCCATCTCCTTGAACTGTCTGTCCATCACCTTCAACTCTCTGTCTGTCACCTTCAACACTCTGTCTGTCACCTTCAACTCCTTGTCTGTCACCTTCAACTCCCTGTCTGTCACCTTTGGCTCCCTGTCTGTCACCTTTGGCTCCCTGTCTGTCACCTTTGGTTCCCTGTCTACATCCTTTGACAGTCTGCGTGTCTCCTTCAACCCTCTGCCTGTCTCCTTTGACTGTCTGTCCATCTCTTTTGACTGTCTGCCCGTCTCCTTTGACTGCCTACCTGTCTCCTTTAACTGCCTGTCCTTATCTAGGGACTGTCTGCCTGTCTCTTTTGAGTGTTTACCTGCTTCCTTTGGTGGTCTGCCCACTGACGGTCTACCTGTCTCCTTAGGTTGTCTACCGGCCTCCTTCGGTTGCCTGGTTGTCTCCTTTGGTGTCTGCTTGCCAGTCTCCTTGGCCCATCTTCCCTCCTTGGGTGGCCTACCCTTTGGTCTCTCCACCTTGACTGGCACTTTATCCAGCTTCTCTTTCTCCTTGGCCCGTTTCTTGGCCACTTTCTCCGCATCTTCATGGTCCTTAATCTCTAGGTCCCCTTCCAAAGGCAATAGGTACCTGCAGATACAACAGGAGAGCACATTCAACACTTCTGTCACCGAATGTACATGTGTCAACTGGCAGGATTCAAAACTACTGGGGTGGCAAGGGCAGCTCCCCCCCCCAAAAACTGATTGTCAATTAAGTAAAACTGCCAGAAATGTACTTTTTACCTCTCAGATTGCATCAGAAACTATCCCAAAGGGCATAATTTCAAGACAAAATTTTCCTAGAGGCAGGAGGCAAGAGCCTAGACTATCCTTTAATAGGGGGTGTGGCTTATGCACTGTGTCCCCCCCCCCCCCCATAAAAACTACATCCTATATGGAATACATATGTAAGTGAAGGATGCAGTGCATAGTGCAATTAGCAACACTGCCACCGGACCATGTATGTGGCAGTGCCTCTGGGTCGAGTACCCCTACCTCTTGTAGGCTTGCTTGATTGCAGAGGAGCAGTTGGTCTGGCTGGGAGGGAGGCCGAGGCGGAGATAGATGGAACGCCACTTCAGGTCCTGTGTTACCTGAAATGGAGGGTGGGTACAGAGTAATATGTACGTAGGTATGGGCGCAGTCATGGCTGATCAGTGTGAGACTCCATTACAACCCCACATCACAGCAACCATGACACTGCCACACACCACATTCTCCCTTAAAATTGTAACAATATTTGAATCTTTAGGAAGCTTCTAATAGCATAGTTGCAAAGTTCCAAGCTTCATCCTAGCCCTAATTTATATATAATTTATACCTATTCATACTAAGTATAGGCACATACATACGTACATATATACATACCCACCTACCTTGTCCATTCCCCCATAGTCTCTCACATACTGATGCAGCAGGAACAGGTCCACGTCCTTCTGCCCCAGGACAGGGTGACGGAGGATCGGTGTGCCTCGATTCTGATGCAGCGCCCTCAGGTTCTCCATGAAGCGTTTCTTGTCCATGGCAATGTCAACTTCCTCTCCATCATCGCTGCTATCAGACTGGCCTCCGTCACTTTCACTGTCACCATCACCATCATCAACCTCATCCTCATCTTCATCAAGGCTCTCAGTCGAAGACTCCGAGGCCTCAGACTCCTCTCGCTTGGAAATGGCTGCTTCTGACAGTTTCTGCCGTATCCTTGCATCAGCAGGCAGGTCCATGTCCCAGGGAAGCTCCCCATTGTCTATGTATGCCAAGGCTCTGTCAATAGCTGCAAAGTGACAGAAGTGTCAGTCATACTTTCACACGAGTGACACAAGACAAACCAGACTGACAAGTAAACTAACAAACAATACACGAACACTCGCACGAGGGAATTTCTTCACCAAAGTTACTCCCATTTACATAACACCTACGTATGTTTGCCACCTGTCAGTTCAAGAGGCTGAAAGTCAAGCATACATACACTAGGTGTGCATTCAATACCTTCTGTTGTGGGTCAGTGTAGAGGATACCTCATTGCCCGATATCTCAGACAGACAAGTAGTTGCCAAGTCTGGCTAGCTATGTAAGCCAACTCCGCCAGAGCACTTAGATATAATGGGTACAGCAGAGGCCAGTCCAGAGAGGGCCTACAGAACATTGCACTTCCCCAGCCAAACGCCCAGGCAGAGAGGGTCTAGCACGCTAGACTAGTAGCTGCCCTATTCAAGCACCACTACAATAAGCTTTTGCTATAGTGCTCCTGTGACCATTTTATATTGGTAGGTACAGGCTACATACTGTACTGTAGTGATGTGTGAGTGCACTTGGTGATGTAGACCACACTTCACCTGGTTTGTGTGCTGCTTGCATGCCACCTCGGAGAATGCTCGACAGTGGCTCCACACAGGTGGAAAACTCATGTAGCTCTTTGGCATCAACAGCATAGCTGCAAGCATAGACAAGCACAGACAGACAGACAGACAGATGGACAACCTCACATCTGTGCATACATGCATCATGCATAAATATATCACATTACCAGGCACCCAGGTGATATGCAATAACTTTGTTGCCAACTGTACGTATTTAAACACTATCTACATACGTCAACTTTAGAACCTCCTCCAAACCCAGCCTTATACTTTACACCCTAGCACAGTATGGTAACACGAATGCACTCACAATCTTCCGTCCTTGAATGAGCGGATGTACGTGGAATTGTCGTCTAGATCTGTGTCGCCGACGACAAGCGCAGCCGGGACAACCTAACATTGAGGTGAAGGGAGTGGAGCAGAGTACAGTACAACGGAGAGGCTCACTGACTGAACACCCAGTGAACAATACAGGGCATCCACATTGTGTCCAGTGGTGCATCAGCATATGTCCAAAACACAGCTGCATCCCCATTTCAACTTCAGAGTGGAACAACCCACAAGGGCATGAAAGAATTAAGCGAACGTTCCAGCAGCCATTATCAAACTGCCCATTGCCCAAAACCCATCCCATGCTACCAACACCCTATATACGTACATGTAGAGTGAACATGCACCAACAACAAACACATCTACATAGAAGTGTAACCCACTCACCACAGCCGGTAGCCAAGCAACCTTTCTCCTTTCATTCTCCAAGAAGACAACCTGGCCAATCTCAAAGCCTTTCTTCCTCCTCCGCTTGGCAGGGCTGGAGATGGGGCTGTCTGCGCTGTCACTACTGGGGCTGCCGACTCCCAGCGCAGTCCTCTTCCTTGTCTTCCTTGCAGGCTGAAGGGCAGGGAAGGAGAAGGAGAGGCAGAAGTAGAAGGCTAAGCTGAGATGACATCGCAGTTATACATGCACGTTTGTAGTCCCCACATTCATTGTACACATTGTACGTGTATAATGGTACCCTGAGTACAGTAGCTCTTGCTTACCCCAACTGGTGTACTGAAGTACTCGGGGTTCGTGAGAGGAAGGGTGTCCAGTGTCTGCAGGAGAGACTCAGGCAGTGAGTCAATGGCTCACACACACACACACACACACACACACACACACACACACACACACACACACACACACACACACACACACACACACACACACACACACACACACACACACACACACACACACACACACACACACACTAGATTACATTCCAACTCTCTCTATCACACACACACACATATACACACTCCTGCATACCTCACTCTCATGGTAGTGTCTTCCACCTTTCAACACCAAGCTTGACCTCTTGAGGGTCCGCTCATCACCGTCATCAAACACTACACAACACAGCACAGCACAATGGACGCATTCACTGAACATACACAATATCACTGTATATTAAGATCCTCTGTCCCCTGCACACACACAAACAGCCAGTAAGCTATTCTGTTGAATTACAGCCTGAGATACCATCCCACACACAACTTGTCCACTGATACACACAGACAGAAGGCCAGGTACACAGGATGTGTTCCCGTGCGCACTCACCGACGGTGTACACGCTGGCATCTGTGAGACGTGAGACTGTCCCTGATGCAAGCGTCCCATCTGGCTGCTTCACCACCACCTTGCTGCCGATCTAAGCAAACACACACACACACAGAAAGAGAGAGACAGAGAGGAGGAACATCATGCGTGCACACACACACACAGCCTGAAATAGCACTACAATTCTGACTCTCTCACAGCTTGGAAGGCAGCCAAGCACACAGCTACAACTACTCTAACCTTCATAAATCCCTCTTTGATGGCGCTGTTGTCCACCACCGCAGAGTGCCCCTTACTGAAATTCACCTGTACGAAGGCACAAACACGCACGTATCTCGCACCTTATGTGCGCATGTGACGCTACACAAGAGAGAATGATGCTACGAAAGCCTAATTACAAACCTTTACTCGCACGCAGCACTTTAAAGTCTTGACTTTAGCTTCGCAGAAGGCGCCCCTGTACTTGGCACTAACCTCTGTGCCTAGCTCCAGGTATGGAGGATCATCGTTGGCCTGTATATAGCCATAGAAAGGAGGATACGAGACAATAAAGTCACCACTTCGAGTACGGGTGCATGGAGCAAAGTGACCCTTAACACAGATGCTTGATCTTGCGTCTTACCATCACAGATACCGAACTAAGAAGCGAATCCGACCCCTTTAGCAGTAAAAACAGACTTAGCGGTATCAATGAGAGATTCCTGGTAATCACAACAGAAGGCGTGGTCATAGGAATCAGAGTGTCCTATACAGGAAGCAATTAGCAGGCCCGCCAACCAATTGTGCTAACAAATTTAAACTTGGTTGAAATCAGTTATAGTCCGGAACTGCTTTTCTGCTGCCTCCGGTAAAGGAATATTCCCCTCCCTTTTCACAATAAACACCTTTAAGCCAGCCTTCATTGCTGCAGTTGCCTCTGAATGAATATTAAAGCAAAAAAGGGAAAAAGTGCATATAAACATCAGGCAATTGTAGGAGTTGAAACAAGTACACAGTCTTTCCATGCAGTCCTGCAGTATGCCCAAAATGATGCCCAAACCAGGAAGAGTCAATGGCTTACCCTCATAAATGTCTGTGTAGAAAGTAACTCGATCTGCTTCAACTCCAATTGCCTTTACTATCTTCTTGTAGCTCTCCTCATCTCGCTTATTACCAGTCTTAGTGTCAAAGTGTCCATCAATATACTGAGGAACACAGATGTGCATATCCATGGGTAACAAGCAGTGTCAATTTTTACAGTAACTAGGAATAGGAACAGCAGCATTCGCTGCAATACACAGAAAAAGTTACACATAGCTAATACATGCATGGGAATATAGGCTCAAACTTTCACGAGACAAATATTTCACAAATGTCCATTTGAAGGGCAATTTGTAATTATTTCTGTGCAAATGGGCAGTAGGGTTTAGCATAGCATTGCACAGAATGCTAAACTTCAAGGGCATCTTTTGCACATGCCAACTGATTTGTGAACTCTGCATCACAAAGGGACGATATAGTACAATACACTCAACTGTCTCCTGGAGTGCTCCACATACAAATGTGTACAAATAGCCACTACTATGGGGAGACATGCCACATGTACGTCACCATATAGAAGTCCTATACCGTACACCTTAAGCATCTGTGGCTCGCTCTACACACCCGCAAGAGGTTGCCGGCTTCAGAGTGCCCAAAAAGTTGTTTCTGTGCCTCCACACTTCCAGAGGAGTAGATGTAGACAGCAGTGTGGTGTGTTTTCCATGTCCTCAAAGCACCTGGCACATCAGGGTACACGCTGTGCAGAAAGACCACAAAGACTATGGTCTATGTATACAGTGTGGCACACGAGAACATGTCACTCGCATTATATTAGATGAATACAAAGTATACAAGCAAGTGTGCATGCTATCCTATCCTTTCACAAGCAGGCACATTACTCATACACACCATCTATACTTACTGGCCTAGCAAAGCTCCTCTCTTGTACCCTTGAGTCCAGATGCGCCCTTGCAACTGCTTCAATGCAGTGACTTTCTTGTCACAATCCATCAACCAGTTGACACCCGCTGTAACTGATTCTATGACCCTGTAAACAAGACAACATCTTACATATCCTGAGCATACTAACAGGGTTTGAGTTTACTTTACACTCACTCTTCAGCGGTGCCGTTATCATCAATCTCAGGGACACCCTCAAGCCCATCCAACCGGTAACACTTCAGCTGTTAGATGGTGATCAGCACAACAACACAGATGTGAAGCTAAAACTAGACTATAAATGCGGAGGAGTATTAATTTTATTTAGAAAATTTCACAAAGGAGATTTTACCAGGGGTTTGAGGATTACAAGTGTCCAGTATAATTATGAAAATGTCTGATCACTTACTACATTGGATATTGGTCCAATGTAGGACCAACCTCCTTTGGCTACAATACAAGGATGCAATGTAGTGTGCTGACAATACATATTCTGCCAGGGAAGGCTGGCTGGTTTGGACAGACAGTTGTTCTAGGGCCTCCCAATAGCTGTTACCACTACAGACAGGCTGAGACATGGTCTATGTACAATGAAACATTGCAGAGACAAATTTCCTGACAGAAATATACATCCCACGGTATGATACCTGCTCTTTCAGTGCTTGGATGTCAGCTTGGGTCTCAGTGCTTTCCCAGGTGTTGTCTAGAAACTCCTTCAAGTGCTCTCGCGCGTACGGGAACAGCACATCCTAGGCAGACAAAAAGCAGAGGTAGTGAATGCAGTATCCGCCACCACTGGGTATTTACAACCAGTTTGATACTGCCCATCATGCAACTGGACAACCTCACCACACACACACACACACGCACAAGGGATGGACATGGCATAAGAGGCCCGTGGCTACGGTGGCCACACATTGAACTACTGATAGGGAGGTGCGTACTCGGGATGGGTGTGTTATACACCCATCACATCCATGTCCACAGTATCCAGGGGGAACATGGAGCGATTATATATTAAAATATGTACAGTTTTGTGGTAAGATCTGTTTTTCCTCAGTGCTGTTTAATACAACACAGGTTAATGTACACACACTGCAAGTGTTGCCTATGTGCCTGCAAGGAACACCTTGACAAATAATATGGAGGTTGTAGTTCCCTCAATGTCCAGCAAGACCGCTTCGGTGGGTTGCGCTCCTCTTGAATTCGAAGCCATTTGCAGTGTGACTGAGTGAATCACCAGGTACGGGTTAGGGCCATCTGGTTTATACTATTTTTGGAGTGAACTTATTACGTAATGGGGAAAACCCAGTAGGGGAACCATGGCCGAATTCTACAGGGGTGCCTCTGCTGCCCGTGACAAGAGGAACATGGCCTTAAAGGTGGCCGATATAAAGGGCTGTGTACACTTTCCATACGAGGAAATGAAGAAGGCGACAAAGGGCTTTGATCAGCGTCCGGTTAAAGAGGGCGGGTGTAAGTTGGGGGAGGGGGGCTTTGGCCCTGTGTTTAAGGGAACACTGAAGTACACAGAAGTAGCCATTAAGGGAATCAGCAAACGGGCAAGAGTGAGTCCATTAATTTACATTTAATTGTCATTTATTGTTAATATTACAAGACAAGATCTAATTGCCTTTTTCTGCTTTGATGTCACATGACATAACATGTGCTTTGAAGTTTATCCTAACTGATAAGATAGAGCTTCTATTGTCATTATGCTGAGTGACGTTTATATTACAACATTTCCATTTGCGGTAGGGTGGAATGGGAGAAATGGTAGATCAACAGTTTCTTACAGAAGTGGAAGTACTCTCCAAGTGAGAAATACATCCTCCTTGTCTGTTAGGAGTTGTGTGCACTGGCGGTGCCGGTATTTGAAGCTTTGTTGCTGTGGTCTGTTTGTAGATTTCGTCATCCAAACCTTGTGACTCTCCTTGGCTACTCTGCGGATGGAGAAGTGCCTTATCTTGTGTATGAGTTTCTTTCTAATGGCACATTGGAAGACGCCATTGAATATAAGGTGAAAGTGGGGGCCAGACTGCGCATCACTTTATGCCATAACATTTCAATGCATTTTCAACTTGTGGTACTTATTAGACTTGCGCTTCTCGTTCAGAATGGCTACTGTCATGCACTTTATCAGTAGGCTCGCCTGCTGTATACTGTCCTATGTGATGGTTTAAGAGGACACAGTGGAACCTGTCTAAGATGGTCACTGCGTAAGGCAGCCACCTCTCTAAAACAGCCAGCCTCCGTGGCCCCAATTAGCACTAAAGTAGCACTAAAACATACAGTAGTAGCCTACCTCTGTAATGCAGCCACCTCTCCATAAAGGAGAGTTTTAACTGACCCACAGGTGGCTGTCTTAGACTGGTTCCATTGTACAATGCTTTCCTTTGGTATCTGTTCCCTCTTCCCCCTCAGTATGAGCAAGGAGTGGGAATTCGCCTGTCTTGGCAGATGCGTCTCTCAATAGCTCTGGACACTGCAAGAGGCCTTCTTTATCTGCACACAGCCATCCCAGGACAACCTTTGGTGCACCGGGATGTTAAAAGGTCTGTTTGTTTATTTCTTTGTTTTCTTCTCCAGCGATTATTAATCACGTAATTGATTGTATGTATTATGTTGTTTTAATGTTTGTCTCAGTGCCAATATACTGTTGGATCTTGCATACCGGGCCAAAGTGGGGGATTTTGGCCTCGCTCGGTGTATTGGTGGTGCAGAGACAAAGGCACCTGTTGGTGGCAACCGACTGTATCACAAGGAGGAGATACGCACAGTCAACATTGTTGGAACGTCCGGCTACATCCCCAAGGAATATCTACATGGAATAATAACACCAAAAATGGACGTCTATGCTTTTGGGGTGGTGAGCTCCTTTTATCTGAGTGCTGAAAAGTGCCCTCCATTTCTGAGAGTTATCTGGCAACTTAACTTGACATTGTCCATTTTACTCTCTCTGACATTTGCCTAGATCATTCTCGAGTTGGTGACAGGCCTTGCTTCGTATGACTCCAGAAGGACAATCCGCGATTTGGTATGTTGGATGGTTACTAACTAGAATTGTGCTGCGAAGGCTGCTTCTGTTTGTGGTTGTACTGTATGTGATGTTGCTGTCTTCCTGGATCTGTTGTACCCATGCAGACAACTTATCTGAGCAAGGAGCTGGAGGATATGAGGCGCAGTAAGGGAGCAAATCTTATAATGATGAGAGTGGACCCAGAAGCTGGGTCATGGCCTAGTGACTCCATCATTGAACTGGGGAGGCTGGCTAACTCATGTCTTGAGGAGGATAGAGAGAAGCGTCTGGACATGATTAAGGTGAGCTGCCTTTTGTGTTGTTTGCCCATTAAAGTAGTAACCTCTCGTATGTAGCTTGCACTCTAAGTAGATTGGACTGCCTTGCATCCTTCACAACAAGCTCCTTTCCTGAAACATGTAGTCTGGCGCTTTATACCCAACTTCTTATTATCGTGCAGGAGCGGAATAGAAGTCGGGTCTAGCACACCAGGCTATGAAGCATGTAGCATTAATGTGGTCTAGTCTGCATGAAATTTCTATACTTACTTACGATAATATGTAGGAGAAGAGGCTCAGTGCTATGGTGTTCAATGTAGTCGATTATTCTGTGAGCAAACACCATGCATTCAGTTGTTGATTAATCTGCTATGTCTTTTGCTCACGAAATAATTGACTTCATAACATCTTGTGGTTTAGTGCCACACAGTGCTAGCCCAGACTATGTCTTGTGTCTTCCTAACATATGTAGCTATGTGTATTTGTTGCAGGTTTATGACTGGTTGGACAAGATTTTGGTTAAGAGTGCACAGACCAGTGCTCAAGATGATGATTTCAAGAAGAAAGCCAAGACCACTATACTGTTGCCTGGTCCGGCGGTGTGACTGACAGTAGCTAAGCTGCATGCACTAACAAATTAAAACAAGCTCTACATTGTGTAAATATAGGTCGAAACAGTGCTCCTTTTTATATGCCTAAACATTGGCATTAATACATGTACTGGTCTACACTGATAATTGCAATTTATATGTGTTATCAATGCGTTATTTGCCACACTAATAAGATACATGCAATATGTCACAAATGCCGCTCAAAACGCAATGACGACGCAGCAACTCAAAGCTGAAGCACTGCAAGGAAAGATCACCATGGAGAAGAGCAACATCAGCACACTCCAGTCCTGGGGCATTGCGTCAGCGAGGCATACATCTGGCGTCGTTCTACCTCGAGAAGATGGCTCCGCACCTGGTTACTTTGACGTCCCTCAGGGGCCAAATCTTGTTCGGTGGGACATTCTACGACGGAAGAAGATGTGGGCGTTTCAGCCTCACGGAGACGCAGTGTTCTGTATGACACTTTCCCCAGACAGGAGGAGCATTGTGACACTGTCGTATGGCGGGGAGATTGGCATCTGGGACACGAGCTACTCCTGCCTGTACAAAGGATGTGCTGAGTGCAGCTCACTGCATCACGTGAGCAAACTATCGCCTCATGCAGTTACAACTACAGTAGTCGTGTGTGCTCGTTTGCACTTTGCGCAGTGTGCATGGCTTGTCCAATGTTAGTTCTCATTCCCAAACCCATCTGCCTATAGGCAGAACATGAATGGGTATGGGTATGAGACTAGTCACATGCCATGTGATTAGTCTCGCATGCCAGACGTTTTACTGTAGCACTTTGTTAAGTGTTGCAAGGATTGAAATGCATTACTTCAAATACCACTGTTTACTGTATGGCAAAACACTGTCAGTGCAGTGTGGAGGTGTAGCACCGTCATGTGGTAGTCTTATGTACACCTGCAGATGGCCCTGTGGTAAAATGTCTGACACATGAGACTAATCATGTGGCATGTGTTTATTGCTGTTGGCTTGATATGTTACAGGTATCCTGGTCGTCTGACAGTGGATCCATTGCTATGGTGGGCAATGGGTTTGACTCCAGAGTGATGGTGTACTCTTTGAAGGAGGTCAGTGGCAGCTGTGCAGTTTCTTTGGCGCTGGAGTGGCAGGACCAAGCGGGAGTGGTGTCCAAGAGACACTGGGGAGGGAGGAGTGCAGGAGCTGAGGCTGTTGGGGTCCAACGCTTTGATATGATTCCCCGCTCTCCTGCTTTTGAGACCTGTGAGTACTTGCCGTCGGGTTGTGTTGTGGTGACTGAGGATTGCCCTGATGGAACAGCAAACTTGCTCCACATGTATTCAGCTATTGGAGAGCACTTGAAGGTCACACGAACACAAATGTGCATGCACACACACACACACACACACACACACACACACACACACACACACACACACACACACACACACACACACACACACACACACACACACACACACACACACACACACACACACCACACACGTACACACAAATGCACACACCACACACTACCACACACTCCTTCACATCCATACCAGCCTGTGTCAGTTCATAAGTGCTAGCATGCACTGGCTCTCCTTCCTGCTCAGCTGGTAGAGCTGAAGCCTGCTCTGGTGGCCCATCGACTTGCCGTAGTCCTCATCAGTGACTGTTATAATGGCTGCTTCATGGTGGGACTGCAGGGCGGACACACACTGGTCTTTGATGACACCTCTCTGGACATCAGAGCACAGTTCTGCACTGTAAGGCAATATATGATGGATTGACTATCTATCCAGTATGGTGTGTGGGGGTGTGTGGGGGTGTGTGGGGGTGTGGGGGTGTGGATGTGGTGGAGGCGTGTGGGTAGGTGTGTGGGTGGGGGTGTGGGTGTGGTGGGGGTGTGTGGGTGTGTGTGTGGATGTGTGGGTGAGTCACCTCTCTAAACAGCCTGCCACCCTGTACTCAATAGCATTGACATACCAGTAAGCCATTGCAGTCTACTTCTATAGTGTGAGGCCAATTTTAACTGACCCACAGGTGGCTGTCTTTGATGTGTTTCACTACACAGCGCATTGTGGTGCACCAGTGAATGTGTTTACTCTCTTTGTTGTCAGGAGGTGACCGCAAGGACCTGTGTGTGGGACAGTGAGTTGTTGCTCTTTCCCACTGACTCGGGCAAGCTCGTGTGGTGGAGTACAGTGGGAGAGAAAGTGGCAGAAGTGAAGGTCTTGGAGCAAGATTACTATGTCCGTCTGGCATGGGATGAGGCACAGAGGAGTCTCTTTGTGTGTGGATTCAGCACACTTAACCATGTTACAGTGGAGAGAGAGGGCAGTTCAGGTACACTGGGACCTCACACACACACACACACACACACACACACACACACACACACACACACACACACACACACACACACACACACACACACACACACACACATATGCACACACACACACACACACACACACACACACACACACACACACACACACACACACACACACACACACTCACACACACACACACTCACACACTCACACATTGTAGCTAGTACATATGTCCTTACTTCTTCCACTTGGCCAGGTAATCCTAAAGGAGCTCACATCACGATGTTCCCTTTTGATGGAGGGAGGGTGGAGGGCATGGTGCGGGGATTCAAGATTTCGTGCTGTGGCCTGGAGTTCTCACCTGCTTCAAACCACATTGCCGTGGGAGACCTTGCCGGTACTGTGTGGGTGTGTGCAGTGAAAGAGGATGTCCCCGTGGCTTCAGCCAATGTAAGTTATGAAGGATACATTGGTCAATTTTGTCATGCGTATGTGTGTGTGTGTTTGTGTACAGTATCATTGGAAAGTATTACTCACTATACTAATTACTATTGTAATCCTACAGGGGCTATTGTGTACTAATTGGCTCCCTCTACACATTGCTGTGTATTCATTGTATATACATGTAGGTTGGTATGTCTGTGCGGTGTGTGGTGTGGTTGGACGACACCTCCCTCCTAGTGGGGACACTGGATGGCCTCCTTCATCGGTGGAACTTTGCGAGAGGTGAAGAAGAACCAGTGCTCATCCAACAGCTAGAAGGAAGTGTGATCCACATGAGATGGACACACAGGAGCAAGGTATGTGTGGTTGTGACCTTAAAGTGGAAGTCTTTAGTGGCCCATCATTTGTGTGTTTGGGGGAGGGGTGGATGAGTGTTTGGGTGTGGTACTGTGTGTGTGTGTGTGTGTGTGTGTGTGTGTGTGTGTGTGTTTATAGGGTGGGAATGGTTGGTAGTGTTTTGTCTGTTTGGTGTCACAAAGCATTTGGTGTGACGACCAGTTTCACACCCTGCACAGCGCCTGGGCCTTGGTACGTCAAAGGGCAAGCTGCACGTCTTTGACTTGGGCAGCGGTGAGGTGTGTGCGGTGACTGAGTTCACTGCTCACGCAGCACATGCCGGTGAACAGGATCCGTTGTTTGGACAGCTGGGCAAGCAGTGAGCTATGTCATACAGTCTCTGTAGCAATGTGAATGCCATTAGCACTTTACCAGGCTGTGCCTGTCTCAAGCCCTGCATCCAGCATTGATGACTTAGTAGTGGAACAGTAGCTGGAATTTGTGCTAAGTCAGCTGCAAGCACCATTTGTTGCTTCCCACTTGTACTTCACATTGCCTCCTTATGCTTCAATTTCATATTTAGTATAAGCACTTATACATGTACTTTGAACAGATGCTTAGTATAACTGTGGCACCCTATTCTCATGCCCAGACCACTTTGTCCCCTCCATACCACCCTCCTGTGTGTTGGTGCTTTGGCCTCCAAGACTTAAGCTTGTGTCTGTGGTTGTTTCTCGCATATGTTTACTGACAAAGCATAGACCTGTATCTGACGTTCCGTCTACTCTACTTGGCTGGTTTGGTAGGGCTGAAATATGGAGCCTCTGCTGGAGCCCGAGTGATAACATGGTAGTCACTTGCTCAGAAGACCAGACATCCAAAGTATGGAACACGGAGACTTGGGAACTGTAAGGAGATTGCACGCAGCCCCTATTCATGACAGCTCCTTCAAACCTCTACTGTGTGTTGTGTATGCTTCATTGTGCGTCACGCCATTCTGTGTTGTGCAGAGTGACTACATTGACTGGGCACAAAATGGCTGTCACATCTGTGGACTGGAAACAGGTTGGGGACAAGAGCACCATAGCAACTTGCTCTGACGACCGGGTAGGTTGATGGCACGTCACTGGGGGTAGCTACACAGGTGGGTGGGGGAACACTGAAGCATCAGCAAGACACTGTGTACCCTGACAGAGGGAAGGAGCTATGTAGCACTGTCAGGGGTGGGTGGTCTTGCACATGTTCAGTTTTTGCTGCATCAAGCTAACACTTGCTTAACCCTTTTTACTCCACATTATACGTCAATCTTGGCTAAATTTTTGCCTGACTAAATTTTCTGCTAAACCGCTGCAAAAAAGGAAGTGGTTGTGGAAAAGTAGCTGCATAGTACACGAGCGCAAGCTTCATCGCCAGTAACCCTGTCATCAGCACTCCCCTCTCTCCTCTTTCTCAGACCATTCGCCTGGTTGATGGGAGCTCTTTCCATCTCATGAGGACCCTCAGCACCCAGGATGTCCACGGATGGTACACCCTCACCTACCTCACTTTTGAGCCGATAGAGGAGAGTGGTCGGTTGGCCTGTGCCACGCAGAACGGCCACATCCTAGTATGGGATGTGTTGAATGGCGGACAGGAGGTGGCGAGGGGAAAGGTCCACTGCGGGTCGGTGGAAGGGCTGAGATGGGAGGGGCACTGCAGACAGCTGGTGTCCTGTGCTGCTGACTGCAATGTCCAACTCTTCAAAGTTGACTAAACTAACATCATTAATATTGTAATTTATGTAATTGGAGACGGTATGCATATAATTATTTTGTGGTTACATTATTTGTCAGGTGTGGACCTATAGATGGCAGATAAATATAAATACTGTTTTAATTCAAAATCAGCATAATTACATAATTATACTATTGAGCAGTGAAATGTGCAAGTGAGAAGGATTGAATGAGGTGGCTGCACTTTTAATCAGCTTTGCTGGCCTTTCCTGTCTTCTTGGTTGTGGTTGGTGCCGGTGGGCCCCATGATGAGCCCCAATCATCTCCTTCATTCCAGTCAATCAAATCGTCATCGTCCATCAGTGACTGACTTTTCCCATCTCGCACTGCTATCACAGCCGGAGAGGACGTGTCCTTTTTGTCACTTCCACCACCCCAGCCCTCAGAGTTCCAATTGTCGTCTCCCGTCAACCAGTCATTGGTCTGATCCACTTCTGGTGTTGTATTTACTGGCTTCTTCTCTCCTGGTCCATAGCTTTGCATGTCACCCCAATCATCACTCCACCCATCCTTCTCCTTCCAAGAGTCGTTTGGTTCTTTACCTCTTCTCTCTCCCTCTGCCTCCTCCTCTCTTTCCTCCTTCTCTTCATCTTCTTCACTGTCATCTGCAGTTGTCAATTGCTTAAAATAGTTGGAAATGTTTGACCACCCCTTTTCTCCAGAGCTCTTGATCTGGGGGTGTTGCATGAGAGGATAATACAAGAAAATGTGCATGCATATGCCAGTATACACCACCCACTGCACACAGCACACACACACACACACACACACACACACACACACACGCACACACACACACACACACACACACACACACACAGCACACACACTCATGAGGTGCTCACACACACCTTAGTGCCAAACGCTTGTGCAGAAGTAGACATATCAGTCCACAAGGTTCCCTCATTCGCCTTTGCCTTCACTTCAGAGGCTCTCTCCTTCACTTTCTGCCCAAACTCAGTTGTCTAAGATGTTGCACAGTAAGAGGGGGGTGCATGTTTCAAATACATATGCCACACATACTTAAGCTACAACTTACGGCTTCACTAACTGAAAATAGGTATTCTCATATGCATGAAAGTACAGACATCATAAGAAATGTAAGACTGCAGCATTCTACAATGAAAAAGAGCATGCTTCCAACTACTCCTCTAACCTTTTCTTTCGTTGGCTTCCAAACATTCTCCTGAAACTGATTCCCAAGCTTCTGGGCCCGTTCAGACGCGCCAGCCGCAAAATTGGAGGCTGAGTCAGTGAAGGAGGACCAACCAGAGGACCAACCAGCAGAGACATTGCTCCAGAAGTCAGACTCTTTATCTTGCTCCCTTGTGTTACCAAAACCACCATTGCTGTAGTTCACTGCATCTTTACGAGCATCAAATTCACTCCTACACAGGAGCAGTGACAAAACATCCCCATTTCATGCTTAGATGGTAGCTCAGCACACCCACCCACAGGCATCAGTACCACGAACAGCACACACACACACACTACATACGTACACACACACAAACAATACAACACACACAGCACACACACACACACACACACACACACACACACACACACAGAGTGAGAGAAGGTAGCTGCTCACTTTGCTGGTACTTCTGAGACTTCCTTGGGCTCATAGAACCTAGCCGGTGAAGTGTTGATGCTCCAGGACTGTCCCTCTGCTAGAGTAGAGATCTTGTCCCTGTACAATGCAGCCGCTTTAGTGTTGTACTTCTGTCGAATACTCATACTAGCACTGTAGTCGGGTTGGGACTCTAGGAACTCCTTGGCCTTTCTGTTACCTCCCACCTACAAATGAGAGGAAAATCCCCATTCTCATGTAGCTCAGCTGTACCACAAATAAGCACCATAGTATACACATATCTTTGGGATACAAGTATTTCTAAATAGAGAACCAATTCCAACATCACTAGGAGAGGCCATTTAACGTGGCTCCAAACCTTCATCTTGTCCACTTCAGAGTCCTTCCATTTGTCCATTGTGGTCGAGCGGACAAAGCTAAGATGGACACCGAGTGATCGATGTTTTCCTGAGCACTCCAAACATATGAAGATGCCGTAGGTAACTGAGACCCACTGAGGGTAGTGGGCGTCACATTCGAAGCAGCTCTAAGTAAAGAAGTCAAAAGAGAACAAGAGAACATGCACACACACACACTGTGATACACAGCCCTCTGGTCCCTGCCACGGTTATGCAATACATAAATGCACATGAGTACAAGTTTGAGTGCACGTGTGTGCACCATATACACCACACAAGCACACACACACACAAGCACACACACACACACACACACACACATACCATATACACCACACAAACACACCACACACACATACACACACACACACATACGCACACACACACATACACCACGCACACACACACACACACACACACACACACACACACACACACACACACACACACACACACACACACACGCATGCACACGCACACACACCATATACACCACACAAACACACCACACACACACACACACACACACACACACACGCACGCACACACGCACACGCACACGCACACACACTAAACATATCCCAGAGTACATCCACTCCGATACAATGCATTTGCTTACATTGTTGTTGTCTTTGCGCCTCATCTCATCGAGAACTCGGCGAGTGGCTTGACTCGCCATTGTGTCTTCCTCCCTGTGTGTACTGTTATCAAATGGGGTATTGAAACACATAATAAAACAAGAGCTGATGTGTATTTTATATGTGAAAACTAGCATGGTATACATGTACTAAAGGTGAAGCTTATCAATATTAATCGTCTTCCGGTCTAGCTCGCTCCTCATGTAGCTAGACATTTAGCAGTGCTAGAGGGAGAAATGAGCGCCAGCTACGATGTACGGAAGAAGAGCGTCGCTCCCGGTGCCTTCAAACGCGCAAAGACACGAGTGGCCATCGACTCGGACACAGCAGAATCGGACAGACTGAAGGAAGACTCGACACGGGCGAAGAATTGGAAGCGTTGGGGCCCCTACTTGAGCGAGCGGCAGTGGGCTACGGTCAGGGAGGACTACTCGGGGGATGGCAGCTGGTGGGTGGAGAGCGTGCACGTTTGATGTTGCACGCACAGACAGTGTCGTGTAGTGTTGAAGCTCAACTAGCAGGGTGCACTGCATTAGGGTACTACGCGTATTTGGGTCTAACACGTACCTCAAGGATTCACACAGCACTAGTACTACAACACCAGCAGCTTTATACAGTGCTACACACGTGTGTGTGCGTACGTGCGTGTGTGTGTGTGTGTGTGTGTGTGTGTGTGTGTGTGTGTGTGTGTGTGTGTGTGTGTGTGTGTGTGTGTGTGTGTGTGTGTGTGTGTGTGTGTGTGTGTGTGTGTGTGTGTGTGTGTGTGTGTGTGTGTGTGTGGTACGGTGCATTAATTTTGTGATTTTTTACTTTGTAACACTATGCATGGCATTGCCTCTCTCACATCATACAATTGTGCTGTGTGCAAAGACTTTAACCCTATTCCTCTGAAAGGCATTTAGAAGCATATTTTACAGCTTTAGAGCAGAAGCGCACTACATTGGCTTACATAACAATCCACATTCCTTGTCATAAATTCTTTGCTAGGCAGTGTAATAGCTGGTGGGCTCTTACATATACAGCTGGAAGGACTCTTAGTGGCAGTAAGGGCTCTTAGGGACAGTCAAGTCAACTGTGCTCAACTGAGTAATGCAGAAGGGAATATATTTAGTCACCTCAAGTACTTCACCATGCGTAGGACAAGTGTTTCCGATTTAGGCTGCAAGAGGACCAACATTGATTGGTCCCTTTCCACCTCTGCTCCATCTTTCCTTCCAGCTGGGAGTACTTCCCTCACGATCACGCTCGGTCGCGGGCCTACCGCTGGGGAGAGGATGGTCTCTTGGGTATCACTGACCGTGAGTGTCGCCTCTGCTTTGCGCTGTCCTTGTGGAACGGCAAGGACCCCATCTTGAAGGAGCGGCTGTTTGGGCTGACAGGTCCTGAGGGGAACCACGGGGAAGACTGCAAGGAGCTGTACTACTACCTGGACTCCACCCCCACTCACTCCTACATGAAGGGCCTGTACAAATACCCACAGGTTTGTAGTGCATACCTGTGTGTGTGTGTGTGTGTGTGTGTGTGCGTGCATGCGGACAGGCGGGGGTAGGTGGGTAAGTGGATAAGTGGTGTGGGTGGTACATGTGTGTGTGTCTGTCCAGTGGGTGGTAGATGTATGTGTGTGTGTGTGCCTGTCCAGTGGGTGGTAGATGTATGTGTGTGTGTGTGTGTCTGTCCAGTGGGTGGTACATGTTGTGCACATGTTTGTTGAGTATGTTTGATTGTGTAATATTATGTGAGACAGTAAATATCATGATCACTAATCTCCTGTTCCCTTGTGCATCTTCTCCTTGAAGGCTGAGTACCCTTATGCAAAGCTGGTGGAGGAGAACAGGCAGAGGGGCATTCACGAACCGGAATACGAGTTGGAAGACTGTGGGGTCTTTGCAGAGAACCGGTACTGGGACATCCAAGCCGAATACTGCAAGAACACGCCCAACGACATCCTCATTCGCATCACGGCCTTCAACCGTGGCCCAGAAAAGGCTCGCCTCCACCTGCTCCCCACCCTGTGGTACCGCAACACGTGGTACTGGGGCTGCACTCATGAAGGATGCACCATGAAGCCAAGGATCAAGAAAATGGCCGACAACCTTGTGCGTGGTACACATGAGACCCTCGGGAAATCCCTCTTCTACGTGGACCTTGGACCGGATGGCCTACAGCCACCTCTCCTCTTTACAGAGAACGAGACCAACTCTATGCGTCTCTGGGAGCTGGAGAACTACACCACCTACACCAAGGACGCCTTCCACCGCTATGTTGTGAACAAGGAGAAGGATGCAGTGATGCCCGAAGCACAGGCAAAGAAAATGGCCACCAAAGTTGCTCCCTACTTCATCCTTGATGTTGAGCCAGGCGAATCGCAGGAAGTTCGAATGAGGCTGACAAATGAGGAAGAGGCAGTAGCGGACACAGCTAACCCATTCGGGCCGGGCTTTAGTGCAATTTTCGACGAGAGAATCGCAGATGCCGACTGCTTCTATGACACCCTCCTTGAAGGATTTCTTCCGGAGCAGAAGTTGGTGGCGAGGCAGTCCTACGCTGGTCTCCTTTGGAGCAAGCAGTTCTACCACTATGTGGTCAAGGATTGGCTGGAGGGTGACCCTGACCCAATGCCAAAGCCACCGGCGCAGCGCTTGACTGGGAGGAACTCAGAGTGGAAGCATCTCTTCAACCGTGATATTGTCTCCATGCCGGACAAATGGGAATATCCCTGGGTGAGTTTACTGCACCTGTACAGTGTTCATATCAATAAAGTGAACACACCAGCAGTGAAGTGTGTGTGTGTGTGTGTGTGTGTGTGCGTGTGTGTGTGTGTGTGTGTGTGGTGTGTGTGCGTGTGTGCGTGCGTGCGTGCTTGTGTGTGTGTGTGTGTGTGTGTGCGTGTGTGCATGTGCGTGCGTGCATGTGTGTGCGTGGCCCTGCACCTGTACAGTGTTCATATCAATAAAGTGAACACACCAGCAGTGAAGTGTGTGTGTGTGTGTGTGTGTGTGTGTGTGTGTGTGTGTGTGTGTGCGTGCGTGGTACATGCAGTATGTGTGGTGCGTGTATGTGCAATTGTACAATGACTGTGTGTGTGTTCTTGCTTGCGGCAGTATGCCTCCTGGGACCTTGCCTTCCACATGATCCCCTTTGCCAAAGTGGACCCCCAGTTCTCCAAGGACCAGCTCATTCTCTTCCTAAGGGAGTGGTACATGGCGCCCAATGGACAGATCCCTGCCTATGAGTTTGCCTTTGCGGATGTTAACCCACCTGTCCATGCATGGGCTGTTTGGCGGGTGTACAAAATGGCCGACAAGAAAGGAGAGAGGGACAGGGTGTTCCTGGCCAGGGCGTTCCAGAAGCTCATTCTGAATTTCAATTGGTGAGCTGGAGTCATGTTACTACATTACCATGGTAACATGTTGTCATAGTAACATGGTGCCATGACAACAAAGAGCTATTGCATATAAAGCTAATCACCAGTGCAGCCGTTATATACTTACTGTAAAAGAATGACTGATGTAAAGCTCTTCCTTCCTCCTCCTCTTCCTCCCCAGGTGGGTCAATCGCAAGGACCCCAATGGGAAGAACATCTTCTCAGGCGGTTTCCTTGGGCTGGACAACATTGGGATCTTTGACCGCTCTCGCCCTCTTCCCACTGGGGGTGAGTTGGAGCAGGCTGATGGGACAGCCTGGATGGCCTTCTTCTGCCTAACCATGCTGGATATTGCCCTGGAGCTTGCACTGTTTGACCCCGTCTATGAAGACATGGCCTCCAAGTTCTTTGAACACTTTGTTTCCATCGTCGATGCAATGAACCAGCTCAGCGGAGGTGAGAATTGGTTGCTTAGCAACTGTATTTATTAATTACAGTCATGTCGCAAACACATTTGTTCAATGTGATAGGGTTAAGTGTAGACATGGTAGTTTGGCAGCAGTAATACCAATGCAATACCAAAGCAAGTGTGTATGTATGTAATAAGCTGTATTCATTGTTGTGTATATTATATTCTCACACACATGCACACAGGGCAGGGGCTGTGGAATGATGAGGACGGCTTCTACTACGATCACCTCCGCACTCCTGACGGTCACTCAGAGGTGATGCGTGTGCGCTCCATGATCCCTCTCTTTGCCTGCTTGGTGCTGGAAGACGAGGTGATCCAGAAGCTGCCTGGCTTTAAGAAGAGGATGAATTGGTTCATGCACAACCAGAAAGCCCTTGCCAAGCAGGTTAGCTCCAGGCAATCTCCTTCACCTTCGTGTTAAAGTGAGGAGGAAGTTCAACCATGCAGCAATAAGTTTATGATACAGAATTAACCAGGCTGTCAGCGACTGTGCATGCTTTAATTTCCATGAGACTTTATTTTCATGAATCTTGTGGTTCAGTCAACTTTTGTGAGAATAAAAGCTCATGAAAATTTTGTGCTTTGCACATCCAGTGTACAAATAAGTTGCTATAGTGTATATGTAAGTGCTCCGAACGTCCTCTAGGTGTCTGCTTTATTGCCTCCTCCCTCCCTCCTATCCTTACTTCCAGATCACCTACAACCCTGACATTGAGAAGCAGGATGTGTTCTGCCACCTACTGGCCATCCCTTCTAAGGACCGTTTGGAGAGTGTCCTCAAGTACCTGTTGGACGAGAACGAGTTTCTCGCTCCTTACGGGATCCGTTCCCTCTCGAGGTACCACTGCGACCACCCTTTTGTGATGAAAGTGGAGGGAGAGGAGTACTGCGTGCAATATGTGCCCGCCGAGTCCAACACCTACCTCTTTGGTGGCAACAGCAACTGGAGGGGCCCCATCTGGCTGTGTGGTCAGTGCTCCATTGACACAACTTACAGTGCGCCCATGGCAACATGCAGTATGGGTGGTGCATGCTCATCAACATTGCTAGGATGGTACACTGTGTTAGATCTGCATTTGACGAAGCACCAATGCGACTACAAGTTCGTCTTGTGATATTATGTACACTTGTGTGTGTGTGTGTGTGTGTGTGTGTGTGCGTACGTTTGTTGTGTACGTGTGTGTGTGTGTGTGTGTGTGTGTGTGTGTGTGTGTGTGTGTGTGTGTGTGTGTGTGTGTGTGTGTGTGTGTGTGTGTGCACGTGTGTGGCTGACTGTCCTACTCAGAGTCCCTTAGCCGTGTATGTAGTGTGTCTGGAATGGACTAGGCAACTTGACACTGCTTCACTGTTGTCACACTCTCTATAGCAGGGGCTGGAGAGTGAATGGTTGTCGGTAGTGCGTCGTAGCTCAGTGACTAGAGCACTGGCAGCTAAAGCCAGATGTCCTGGGTTCAATTCCCGGCGGCGCTACTTTCTTTCCAGCCCTATGTCGTTTCAAAGGTCTACAGACAGTAACGACGCCAGTTGTGTCTTGTCGACATGTTGCCAAGAGATCTTCAGACACAGCCTTCTTCCATTGTGCCTGTCTTCAGACGTGGCCCTCTTCCAACGGCCTAGCTGTGTTTACGCTTAAGAATTACTTCCTGCAACACTTTCTATACTTCACACATGTATTCATCTCCTCCACTTGCAGTGAACTACCTCATCATCGAGTCCCTTGAGCGCTACCATTACTACTACGGGGACACACTGCAGGTGGAGTGCCCCACGGGGAGTGGGAAGATGATGACACTCCTTCAGGTCAGCCAGGAACTCTGCACGCGGGTGGCAAGGTTGTTTCTTCCAGATGAAAATGGCCGCCGCCCCTGTCATGGTGACAGTGCAGCGTATGCCCAGGACCCACACTGGAAGGATCTTGTTCTGTTCTATGAGTACTTTTGTGGGGAGACGGGCAAAGGCTGTGGAGCAAGGTGAGTGGATTCACAGGTGTACGTAGCAAGGAGATTGCGTATGTTATCTTGTTGCCTATTTTTGAAGCTGTAAAGCTACCAGTGTCTCCTTCGCATGCGGCCATGTTTCATCCTAACCTTGTATTAGCCCTCTTCTGTTCTTTTTGCACCTTCCCTCCTTCCTCTCTCTCTCTCTCTCTCTCTTTCGTCCGAACCTCCCTCATCCCTTCATCTCTCTCTCTCTACTTGTACGCAGCCATCAGACTGGTTGGACGGCCGTTGTCAGCCGCTGCCTGGACAAGATCAACAACGCTGACAGCATCACCTCTATTGCACACACTTGTTCCCCAGTAGATGACAGGGAATGTGCCATGCCCACCACCTCCACAACCACAACCACAGATGGTGCTACTAAGGAAGGCAAGCCTAAGAGGCTTGCCTCCGCTAGCTCCACCGTTTGAAGAATCGAGTTAATACACACTTGTAGCTAGTGTAGTTACATAATACATTCGTACCTTTTCCCAATATACTTAAGGCTAGGAGTGCCATATCTGTATTACTGCATACGTAGATTGTTGCTTAGTGAAACAACATTTGAACTTATGAATGAAGTATTGCTCAATTTCTTTTTGTTGTAATTTTCATGTCTTCTGATTGTGATTGGAACATTATATAGCACCTCCACTTATTACAATAAATGCTGCATTCAGGAAAGAACAAACCTGGAAACTATTGACTGACTGTGCTGATTTCACAGATAGCCTAAAAATGTCATTGCTACTCTTCAGTTAAAACACCAAATACTGAAAAAACACAAAGTTGTGATGACGAGCTATGTACTGATGTGCACCTCTTGTCTGTGTCCCGTCAGTCTTCTTCATCACTAGACAGGATGACTGAAGGGCAAAGCAGAAGTGTACAACAAACACACGTACACACACACGCACCACCTGAAATGGGTCTACATGAAGAACTGATTAATATGCTCTGCACTTGCACAACTGTACAGATGAGTGTGTGTCAAGTCTATTGGAAGTCACAACTTAGAAGAAGTGTAGGTGAGGAAGGGAAAGTTGGCACCAGCTGGTATCGAACCCGTGACTACTTATGCCCTATTGACAGGTTTCAGCAGCCTAAGCCAACCAACCAGGTTGTGACAATTCAGCTTGAGCTGCTGAAACCCCGCAATAGGTCGTACGTAAGCTGTCCAGGGTTGATATCAACTGGTGCCAATTTTCCCTTCCTCACCTATACTTCCTCCGAGTCGTGACTTCCAGTAGACTTGACACAGTTTCAACTGACTTGTTTACCTCACATACAAACAGCACAGATGAATGTACAGTTGATGTGGTGCTAATATGGAGTGCATACAGCACCTTCGTTCTCCTGCTCCTCTGGTGTGGCACTGCCGGATAAAACTGAGGCTGCATCATCATCATCCTGTAAACAAACAAACAAACAAACAAGCAAGCGAACAGCTTGTGCGTATACATACATGTACAATGTTGTACATAGCATTGTGCTTGTGTTGTGATCCTCACTGCTTCAGGGGAGTCCTGTGTCTGCTGTGAGAGGACTTCCTGCCCCCTCAGGTCCCTATTCTTTAGGTTGCCAACCCAGAAGGCTTCCTGGCAGTTGTGGTCAGCAAGTAGAAACTGATGGGGAGGGGAGGGAAGGGATGAGGAGGAGTAAGGGTGGGAGGGGAGGAGAGGGGGAGGAGGGGAGGAGAGGCGAGGGGAAGGGAGAAGGGAGGAGGGAGGAGGAAACAGGAGAGGGGAGGGGAAGGGGAGGGAGAAATGTAAGATGATAGTTGGGCAGGAGGAAGTGATGGGCAAGCACACACATAATGTATGGTGATAAGGTGGTGCCGTCATCTATGCCTACTTTGACTTTGAACAGCAAGGTTTCAAGACCTTTTTTCAGGGCAGGTACACTGTTTGTCAGTGCTACATCCCTTTGGACCTTTGAGGTGTATGGAGAGGAGGGGGGAGGCAAATGGCTACTTATTGCACTCAACTACAGCATGAATCAACCCAGGTAGGTACCTTGGAGTGGCCACAGAAGTGATGCAGGGATCTAGTGCTCTGCTGCAGAGACTTGAGGAGAGCCAAAACCTCGTCCTGTTTTGTTCTGAAGGCAACATTCAACAGTGGTATGCCTAAACGCACAAAGACCTCAATGAACTGGCGACCATGCTGGACACAAACAGAGAAATAGGCACACTCCTTGTCTGTGGCTGGCTACAAGAGGAGATTGAAAAGTTTGTGTGTTGGATAGATCTTACCTTCAGGGCTGCACCAAGGATGGGTCTCTTTTCTGTAGTCTATCAGGAGAATAGAAAGTGGGACCGGTGAGTGATGATATGCACACACACACACACACACACACACACACACACACACACACACACACATGTACACACACCACACACATGTACACACACCACATGTACACACACACACACACACACACACACACTATCCATGCCTTGGTCCATCACCTGCAATGGAGACAGAGATATTAAGATACAAACACACAGACAGACAGGCACATGGACAGACAGACAGACAGACAGACAGTTGAGCATTCACACAACCCACCACTGGTGATGTTGCATAGTCCTTGTGTGTTAGAGCCCCCTTGACAGTGTCCACCAATGAGATCATGCACATCTGGTAGTAGCAGGACATGGTCTTCCTGCAGGGATGTAAGAGTGATGTAGTATGCAGTGCAAGGTGCAACGAACTGTACAAATATAAGGTACTATAGTATGCAGTGCAAGGTGCAATGAACTGTACAAATATAAGGTACTATAGTATGCAGTGCAAGGTGCAATGAACTGTACAAATATAAAGTACTATAGTATGCAGTATAGGTTGCAGTGAACTGTACGAATGTACGGCACTATAGTATGCAGTGCAAGTAGTAATGAACTGTACAAATGTAAGGTACATATTTGATCCTGTTCAATCTATTATTGCACAAGTTGTTACTATGACAACCACCACCAGCACAAGTTACAGTGTGACAGGAGTCAGGACCAACACGAGGGAGAAAGTGTGTTAGACTACTGTAGAGGAGATGTGGCTACTTGTGGTACTCACACAGAGAAGGTGGCATACGTCTGCTGTGTCTCCTCCTCCTCCTCTCCTTCCTCATCTTCTGCCACTTCCTTCTCCACCTGTCTTATGAAGTTGTCCTTGATGACTGTCTCTATCTGGTGAAGGGGATCCTCAGACCAAGAAATGCAAAACCTGCCACAAACAAATGAAGGAACATGTCCCTTGCAGTTCATACTCCATGTATTGTGATTGTATATACAGTAACATCACTGCACTGGTGAATATGCAGAGTGGTGCTGTGTACTGAAGGCATACAATACTGCAGTGGTAGCTAGTTATTCCCTCTTCACACACAAGTACCTACTTCAAAATGGTACCGATTGCCTCTTTCTGCTGTTGGTTGGAGCCAAACTCAGTCCATGGCTTCTTCAGCAAAGAGCACGCAACACTGGCTGTGGTATGCATACGATTGTCAGGAGGAGGGAGACGTGTGGGAAGGTGAGCAAGTTTAGTGTGGAGAAGCGGACTAATTCTAGACAGTCACATGTGAAAGTGTTCATACTCTGCGATGGAATATTTCAGCTGGGTCACTAGTACAAACCAACCACCTACACGTCCCTCCACCCCTTCTTCTCCCCTCCTCTCCCCTCCCCTCCCCTTCCCTCCTCTACTCATTCCTCTCTCTCTCCTCCCTCACCTACTGCCACCCTGTGCTTCTCTTGTGCTGGACTCAACCTGCACAGGTTCACAAGACACTTTGTCAGTGCTTGAGCACTTGTCAATGTCGGAACAGAGGAAGCAAATCCCTTCAAATACAGGAGCCCTTGTCTGAAACACACAGCAATGAGAGAAACACAGTACACTTACACACATGTACGTACATCAATAAATCAAGCTTGTGGAGTAGAGAATTGGATCACCAGTGCAATTCTGGAGTACTGTCTGCTTCATTGCTTACAGTAAATGATGCATATACGTATTAATAAGGACACACACGCAACAGGTATTGCATTGCTGGGTAGTTCAAGTGTGGGGCCATGCGTACTCAAAGAGGCTTTCCAGTTCCGTCTTATTGTCTGAGCCGAGTCTGCTTGCAAACACTTTACATGTCTCCTCCACCAGGGGGGCGTTGTCCTCATCTGTGAGGCGTGGCCTTGGGTGGAGAGAGAGGGGAGGGGATTGAGACGAATGACACGTGGTACTGCAGTAGCCGTCCAATACTCCTCACCATCCTAAGACTGTAGCAATGATCTTGAAGGTGGTGGACAGAATGGTGCAATGAGCTCGGGCCTCCTCACTACCCAGTTCATACATGTCCTCAATCCCATCATTGTCCTCCTTCTGACCCTGTACAGGGAGGAGAGGGAGGGGAGGAGAGGGAGGGGAGGGGAGGGAGGGGAGGGAAGAGGAGGAGAGGGGAGGGGAGGACAGGGAGGAGAGGGGAGGGAGGGGAGGAAGAACACAGCTACTGGAACTCAATCGATTGAAGCACAATGAGCAAAAACCGATGGAGAAACAGTCATTCATTCATAGTCCATCAGAGGTGTATACCTGAAAGAAGGCACTAGCACTCTCCAAGTGCTGACAGAAAGCAGGCATTAGGGCCACTGCCAGCTGAGCCACTGCCTCTGGTGTGTCCCCACCATCCAGCTGGCTGTGGGAGGGTGTATTCTTGAAGTGGGGTTTAGCCCGCTTGGTGCCAAACAGAGACAAAGAGGATGCTACTTTAGCGAGGAAGTTGTCGAGAAGGAAGACAATCTGGGGAGGCTCTAACCTCGCTACTTCATTCACCTGTCACACGAGGAAGGGAAGATGTAGGGTGAAGTGGCAGGAGGGGGGATGAGAGGAGAGGGGGGAAGGAGACGACAGTGGGTGTGTGGGTGTTTCTCCCTCACGTGAGGTGTCTCCGTTGGTGGACTTCCTTGGGAATACTGTCTCTCTATGGGCTCATAGGACAGCACCTTGTAGACTGCCACTGTTAATGGTCTGGGAGGGGAGGAAGGGGGAGGGGTGAGGGGAGGGGAGGAAGGGGGAGGGGTGGGGGTGAGGGGAGAAAGGGGGAGGGGTGGCGGGTGAAGGAAGCAGAGGAAGGAGGGGTGGGGGGTGAGGGGAAGAAGGGGAGGAGTGGGGGTGAGGAGAGGGGAGGAAGGGGGAGGGGAGGAAGGGGAGGGGTGGGAGGTGAGGGGAGGAGAGGAAGGGGGAGGGGTGGGGGTGAGGGGAGGGGAAGAAGGGGGAGGGGTGGGGGTGAGGGGAGAAGAAGAGGGATGGGTGGGGGTGAGGGGAGGGGAATGATGGGATGGGAGGAGAGAAGAGACGAGGGAGGGGGATGAGGGAGGCGGATGAACAGAAGTTGAGTAGACGGGACATGCAGAAGCAGAGGGTGAGAGAGCGGAAGATTTGGGATGGGATGAGATGGAAGGGAAAGGAAAGTTGAGAGTAAGTGGAAGGGAGGGAATGCTGTGAACTTCTGAACACAACTTTTACTGCCCATTTTGACATGGATACTTACTCACCTGTAAAATGGTCTGACAGCCTCCAGGGTGGGGGACTGTGGCTGAGCTCTGTCCACCATTGATAAATCCTGTGTGATCTAAAAGAGAAAATGACAACAGTGAGTGAACAACCATGTCACTGGCCATGCTGCAAAGTAGTTGTGTGAACAATAGTGTAACTGTGCACTTGGTAGAGATAGTTTTCAAAGGACTGCATACCTCAGCTGCTGTGTGGTCAAGTGTTGCCGTGGAAACATTGATGGACTTTGACCTGTACATTACAAGAAGGCATACAATGAATTCAACCAATGCCATACAGCACATTGAATGATAACCATGTGTACAGCTCCACTCAGTGACAGTATCAAGGTGGCACAGAGTCACCCTTTTGGCTGCCGTGCCTTCCCTCCCTTCTTCTTCCCACTCAGTCCACTGCTACCGGCAGATACCTCCATCTCCACCCCCAGCACATGGTGCAGGAAACCAACAAATGAGGGAGTAGCTAAAGGACAGACAGACAGACAGACATACATACAGACAGACAGACAAATGGACAGGAGGCACGTTTAACCACATCATGTTCCTCACATGCTCATCACATGGTCCTCACATGCTCATCACATGGTCCTCACATGCTCACCAGTCATGCAGGCTTCCAGCTGGGTCTCTACTTCCGTCACATTCTGTAGTCTCTTTAGCACTTTCCACTGCATGTCTGGGTCATCAATGCCAGCAAAGGCACACAGGGACTCCAGGTACCAGTTAAGGCAGAGGAAGAAGGAGAGACAGACACTCTCACGAGCCGAGTCCTGCAAGCTCTTGAAGGAGTCCAGTACAAGGCACTGAGAGGCACACATCACCACTGGGCAGCCCAGTAAAGCATCTATCTCTGATAGACTGCCATCGCCCGTGGCTGCCACGCAGGCCCTCAGGAGGTGAAAGTGTGACCGGAGACACATCACACTTGATCTGGGCAGACACATTCAGTGTGTGCGTGTGCAGGGGGAAAGGGAAGAGAGCCACACTGTCGGCTGTCAGCCAAGACTATCTCAGCATTGTCATGAAATCAACCGCCACAGTGTCAAGTGGTTTATAGCGTCACGGCTGCCCCAATGTCAGCATGAAAGTTGACGCACACTACATATCAACTGGGAGCAGCATTCACATTCAAGATCAGCTCATTATTCTTTACAGTGTGGACATTTTCCTACCTACCACACACACTGAGTCAGACTGATAACCCAGTATTGTGCACACGTGTATCACGACAAAGTCAGTAGGTTACCAGTGCTTGCTGCAGCACACGCCAACCTGTCGGCCATTCCCCTCTTGAGTTGGTCGTGCTGCTGGAGGACCAAAGGGACCATGTTCAGGGCAACGGAGCAGGAATCAATGGAGTCTAGGCCTGCGTTGTACTCCAGAGACACTGCCATGTCACTGTAGAGAGGTAGTAGGTTACTGTACATATCACACAGACACTAACATTAATACTAATGGTTACTGGTAATATTAACATTAACAACACTAACATTATTACTAATGGTTACTGATAGTATTAACATTAACAACACTAACATTACTACTAATGGTTACTGATAGTATTAACATTAACAACGATGTTGGTGAATTCAGATGTGCTTACCTAGGAAGAGTCTCTGTTGACTCAATTAAGTAAACTTCTGCAAGTGTGTCGCTGCTTCGAGTGCTGATGAGTTGCTGCAGTGAAGAAGAGCAAGGTTGCCATGCTAATTATAGTGAGCAACCATGAACAACACATTGTGTGTATGTGTGTATGCTTGTGTGTGTGTGTGTGTGTGTGTGTGTGTGTGTGTGTGTGTGTGTGTGTGTGTGTGTGTGTGTGTGTGTGTGTGTGTGTGTGTGTGTGTGTGTGTGTGTGTGTGTGTGTGTGTGTGTGCGTGAATGTGTCTTTGGAGTCTCACTAGGAAGTCAGGGTCCAGAGTGCCATGCAGAACAGCCTGTGCCATTTCATCATTAAACAGGGTGGTGCTGTCAGCAGAACGCATACAACCATCCAGCATCACCTGATCCAGCAGTGCCTTCGCCTGCAGATGGACACACACACACACACACACACACACACACACACACACACACACACATGTGGGGGTGGAGCGAAGCAGTACCTCTGGTGGTGTACATCACAGTTGACAGTCAGTGTGTAAGGTACTGAGTTGTGTATACAGAACACTGTCACCATCAGCAATATCATGTTCTCGTGGAGCCTGACTGCTATTTTATCGAAATCTGCCCGCCAAAAAAAGGTCAGGGTGCAATGCCTAATTTTCTACCTGATACAGTGCGAGGAAACTACGTATCTGCTAGTATACTGTATTAGCTATAATTCGGTTAGGACTTCCTCAGACTCTGTCAGGGTAACACGTGTCAATAGCACCCAGACGATCTGTCTAGTAAGTTGAGCTGACAAAGTGGCAGTTTGGGTGCGTGAGGCTAGGCTATACAGGAGGGAGGACTCACAGATTGCAGACGTGATGAGGACAGCACGTCACTCTGTGCTGCTGATGTGGATGGAAGGGTCTCGTTGGGCAAGAGCTTTGTTTCAGAGTCTCTACATGAGAGCAGGAGATGACAGTGCAACCAGCCCTTCTGCAACAGGTCTATGATGTAGTAGCAAAGGCTCGAGTTCTAGAAAGATCATTTCTGCATCTTCCAACTTCCACTGTACATGTGTGTATGTACAGTAGGGTGGCACAAGTCACATGACCATCACATGATCATCACATGACTGTAGCCCCATGTGACTCACATCTTCTGTGCCAGTTGTGTGATCATCATCACTCCACCAATCACACCAATGTGGCGAAACTGTCTGTCAGCATGAGATAGCTGTTTGCCAATGATGGTACACATCTCATCCTACATACAGTGTTCAAGCAGAAGCAGGAAGAGCCACTGAAGGATGAGAACATCCACAATCATGGACATCCTCTTCAATCAAGGATACCTTGGCCTCACTCCCTCATTACATTTTACAAATGCGCATACAAAAGAGTGTAATTGATCTTCAATTGTTCAGAGAAAGTGACAGTGCAGTCCATCACAGCATCCTTGACAACATCCAACTACGTAAGTGTCACCACACCCAACCACCCCCCCACACACAAGGCTGTGTGCTCCAACCTACCCAGAGGGCGCTGTCTTCGGCTTGTGCCAGTGAGCTGATAACAGCATACAACTTGCGTATCTGCGGCATTGTCAGCTTCTCCAGGTAGTCCAACATTCCCTGTGTACATTCAGTACAAGAGGGGGTGAGGAAGGGGAGGAGGGGTGGGGAGAGGGAGGAAGGGAGGGAGGGAAGGAGGGAGGGAGGGAGGGAGAGGGATAGAAACATGGAGTATATACTTAACTTGTAGCAGAAACAGAACTACGTAGTTAGGAATGGACACAATGGGAACACAATATGCACACAATCAACGCCAACACACTTGTCACATGACATCACATGACATCACATGACATCACAGCACCGTTCCACTACAGTACATATGTGTACTCTATAAGGAGGTGTCATGCCTTGATGAATATGTCAAAGCGCCTCATCCCTTCTACATCTGACTTCACCAATGAGAGGAGAACGTCAAATGCAGCATCAACCTCTGAAGGGAGCCCACTGCCCACATGGGTCACCACTGCTCCAACAATCTCCTGCAGTGGCAGTGAGGAGTGGTGGGGAGGAGAGGGGAGGGGAAGGGAGGGAGAGGGGAGGGGAGGGGAGGTGAGAGGGGAGGGGAGGGGAGGGGGGAGGGGGAGGATGATAGGGGAGAGGATGGCAGGGGAGGGGAGGGGCTGCACTATACTTGAAGATGGAAACACACTGGCATTGTGTTCCCTGAATAACTCACCTGTCTGAAGAAGACATCAAAACACTTGAATGCATTTTGGTAGATGGCAGAAGCAAACTTGACAACAGGTGGACTTTGAGAACAAAGGAGAGATCCAGCAAAGGAGAGGATGCAGGGGAAGTACTCCTTCAACGTCTGAGGGAAGAACAGAACATGATGGTGTGTATGTGTATGTGTGCATGTATGTGTATGTGTGTATATATATATGTGTGTGTGTGTTGTGTGTGTGTGTACACACACTCACAGATGGTCCAACGCTAAACACACGAGCTAGCAGGTCTTCTGTGAAGTGCTTCTTCCTGATCTTGGTTGTGAGCAAGTTCACCACTGCCTTCTTCTTAGCTGGAAGAGTGTACAGAATGAACAAGACAAGGATGTCCACCACTTGGTGGTCAGAAGCAGTGCTGACAGCCTGGATGGCCTGAAGGAGGTGTAAGAGGAGTGGAGAGGAGGATGGGAGTGGAGGGAAGAAGGGGAGGGTAGAAGATGCATGGATGGAACAGGGCAAGGAGAGAGGTATACGTAGACATTGTCTGATAACTCCTTCACAGGTCTACAGTGACGGTGCAATACCTTTAGCCAAGCATCTGCCACTGACTTCTGGAAGCAAATCAAAAACTGTAGAGTTTCCAAGACAGCAACTTCATCAGGCATTGTTCTGAGTACACATGAACACCAAGAAGACAACATCAGTGTGAGGACAATATCAGTACTGAATAGTCATATACTATGTGCATGCACACACACACACACACACACACACACACACACACACACACACACACACACACACACACACACACACACACACACACACACACACACACACACACACACACACACACACACACACACACACACACACACACACACACGCACACACACTTCTGCCCTTTCTCTTCTCCCTGAGTGCTAGTGAACATGGGGGGCTCAAAGGTGGTAAAACAGTCCAGGTTCTCCCTCAGCTCCCGTACAACCTGCCAGGTTGCCATGGCAGCAGCAGACATGGAGCAGAAGGTGGGGGGACACAAGTAGAGAAAAAAATGGGGTGGTCAAAATCCTGCTACTCTGTCCCGTTAGCTAGTGCCCTACCACTATAGTGTAAGAGATAGCAGAGTGCGTTAGAGAATGAAGAGGATGGTATACAGATGATTCTGCCGCTCCTTCGTTGCACTCACAGATGGCATGTTCTTTGGCTGTGTGCTCTGAACGATGAACCGCATTAGAGCGGGGATGTCGGCCACACTGACTGACTGGAGGGCCCCCAGGGCTGTCTCCAGCACCTGTGACAGAGTACATCAGAGCAGGAGTATGTGAAGTGCGTAGTGTGTCCAATGTGTTCAAGCATGAGTGGCGTGCATGAGGATGTGTGAGTGAGTGCAGTGTGAGTGTGTGGGGTGGTGTGTGTGAGGACGTGTGAGTGAGTGTGTGGGGTGGTGTGTGTGAGGATGTGAGTGAGTGCAGTGAGTGTGTGGGGTGGTGTGTGAGGATGTGTGAGTGAGTGCAGTGTGTGTGGGGTGGTGTGTGAGGACGTGTGAGTGAGTGCATTGAGTGTGTGGGGTGGTGTGTGGTACATGTGTGAGTGAGTGCAGTGAGTGTGTGGGGTGGTGTGTGTGAGGATATGTGAGTGAGTGCAGTGAGTGTGTGGGGTGGTGTGTGTGAGGACATGTGAGTGAGTGCAGTGAGTGTGTGGGATGGTGTGTGTGAGGACGTGTGAGTGAGTGCAGTGTGTGTGGGGTGGGGTGGTGTGTGGTACATGTGTGAGTGAGTGCAGTGTGAGTGTGTGGGGTGGCGTGTGACCCTCAAGTAAACATGAGCAGGACCTCAGCCAGCAGGTCTTGGTTGGTGAGGTTCAGGTTGCCTAGACACTGCACCACAGCAGGGACCAGCTCTGTGTCATCATTGAGCCTCTCCCTGACACACAAACAGGAACAAACACCAACACTGTAATCAAACTAACAAACTACAAAATCTGTAGAGCTTGCATGTGTGAGTGCCACGTGCACGCCACATACGCAAGGTCTGGAGTGGAGAAGTATCATATATGTATGTACAAGTACATACGTACACCGCAACACATTACAGAGCACAGCCACCATGATGCTGTGATGTGCATTGCACACACTTGAGCTCAGCGGCAGCCTCGTGGTGCTGCGCATCCTCCAGTATCTCTGGCAGCATGATGATGATGGCCCTCTTTGCTCCACCCGAGGCCACATTGAGTGCCTCCAAGAGCTTCTGACACAGAACCTAGCGGAGGAGGGGAGATGCTGAGGTGATGCATTGTAACTAGCCCAAAAATGACCTGAGGGGACGCAAGGGAAATAGAGGACACAACTTACCTCTCCTTCAACGACTCGGTCCAGCCACTTTAGCTGGTCCACTAGGAGGAGGGCTAGCTCGTCGTCATCATTGAGGAGCAGCACAATTGTTTCAATGAGGCATTCTATCAGCCTTGGCTGCAATACTTCCACTCCCAGCAGAAGTTGGACAACACTGTCCTGGCCTCCTGGACGTGTGCTGTGGTTGTGTGTGTGTGTGTGTGTGTGTGTGTGTGTGTGTGTGTGTGTGTGTGTGTGTGTGTGTGTGTGTGTGTGTGTGTGTGTGTGTGTGTGTGTGTGTGTGTGTGTGTGTGTGTGTGTGTGTGTGTGTGCACCAAATAGAGAGTAAATTAAGAGTCAGGTTGTTGGGTGTAAATGGCATCCAAACACACACAAACTGAAGCTTTACACTCAGTGGATGAATAATTTGAAGATGGTTTACCTCAATCCTGAAGCAGCCGAGTATCTCGTTGGTCGAATGGCATCTTTAAGGCTGTACACAAGCATACAGCAATGAATACAATTATACACCATACTCATTACTGTATAGGGTAGTGTAGCTTATCCACTGTACATTTGCGATTGGGTGATTGTGGTTGGATGAGGGGCACATGCTGTATATGCGTTGCTGTGAAAGTCACCCACTGTTCAGTGTCTTTGATGAAGTCCTCAAAATCCTTTATAAAGTCATCCCGCTATGAGGTGATGGTGAAATCGATATTGGGTGATATCAAGAGTACATGAACACACACAGACGCACACACACACACACACACACACACACACACACACACACACACACACACACACACACACACACACACACACACACACACACATTTCAGCAAACTTACTACTCGACTCTGAGCAAACTCATCAGCTAGTGTCCTCATTAGGGTAACCTGGTCACAGCCTGCACAGGGTGCATTGAAGCAGAGAAGAAGGAAAAGGAAAGGAAAGAGATGAAGGGGGACTAGGAATCATGTAATCACCATAAAATAAGTATACTACAGACTGTTGAGAGCTTGCGTATGTCACGATCGCTGTCACTCACTAAGCTCCACTGGTGCATTGGACGAGGTATCTACCTTCAGGGCGATTCCTGCGCTTTCTAGGACCGTCCTAAGCACACGTAATTCTTGTGTCTTCTGACGTTTGATTGCTACTGTGGGAGCGGGTGCCAGGGAATGCGTACACTAGGACACGTACTGCTAAATACAGCACCCCGCACCCCAAAGATGCACAGCACGTCCTACCTTTGGTACCACCTTCAGAGGCAGTAGAAGCCAAGGCTGTTCTCTTTCTCCCCGGCATATTTCACTATTTCGCGCGCTTCGTAGACCACGCCCACAGCATTGCGAAACAATTATCATTGCAAGATGCAGACACAACACAGAATTATCCTTATTTATGCAGCAATGTTGCAGTCAAAAGCGATCATTGCTGATGAAGTGTCACTCTGCGCACTGCTAGATTAAAAGTGGCAGTTCTGTGGAGGAAAGCTGCTTCCCTCTTCCTCCAGTTTCCTTCTCTTCTTCTCTGTCATCTCATCAAAGAACTCCTCAATATCCTTTCTCTTGACAACCTTCCCTTCATCAGCAAACTTCTTCAAGTAGTCACGAAGTCCCTTTGACAGGTCTTGGTAGTCTAAGATACACACACACAGCACAATTATGGTAGCTTATGGAAGTCTCTTTATGTGCAGTATCCTCACTAGTATACAAAGGTGTCTCAACACGCACACACACACACACACACACACACACACACACACACACACATGCACATGTACACACACACGCGCGCGCACGCATGCACGCACACACACACTCACTCTGGAGAGCCTCCACCTGTTGAAAATGGTTCAGCTCAGTAGAAAAAGCAGTCAAACCTCCCTCTAGTGTGGAAGCAGCTGGAGTAGTGAGTGACTGATCGGAGGTTGCCTCGTATGCAGCTACGGTGTCTGAAGCATCGAGGAGAAAGGTCACTTTAGAAGCAGTGTAGAGATCCTACAGGTGGGGGAGGGGGGCATGGGTCATGTGGAGGAACAGGTGGGGGGACAGGAGAGGGGAACAGGGTGACAGGTGCAGGAGAGGATAGGGGGGACATGTGGAGGGACAGGTGGGGGAAAGGGTGGGGGGGACAGGAGGAGGGAACAGGTAATGGGGACGTGGGTGGGACAGGTGGGGATCAGGGGGGACACGGGAGGACAGGGGAGGGGGACAGGTGGGTGGGACAGATGGGGGGGACAGGTAGGACAGGTGGGGGGACAGGTGGGATATGTGGGGGGACAGGTGGGATATGTGGGGGGACAGGTGGGATATGTGGGGGGACAGATGGGTGGGACAGGCGGGGAGACAGGGGAGACAGGAGGACATGTGGAGGGACATGCGGTGGTGGCTGTGATTTGAAGACATTCACAATAGCAAGACCAAACACACAGCAAGCAATCTCGAAGATTGGTTATCAAGAAACAGTAGCACAGTAGGAAGGCTGCATGGAAAGCTTGTGACACAAAATGTAATGCATGCAAGCCTATGCCTCATGCCTAGTGGTACGTTTCAAGGAAGGTACAGTGCCATGTTCATAGCTAGTCTCATGTAGCCAACCACTTTCTCCCCTCCATTTTTATTTGATGATGTAATCGGTCAGGGTGATTATGTCATCAAATAAAATTGGAGGGGAGAAAGTGGTCGGCTATGCGAGACTAGTTCACAGCCTCGAGGAGGGTTCTTAGGGGAGCAAGAAGGGTTATGTACTCTTCAAAAACAGCCTAGAGAGAACACTGACATACTACCCTCACCATGCAGTACTGGCATTTGCACAGTTTGGCTCTCCAGTCCTCAGCAAAGAAAGCCACCCCAGTGCTACTCAAGGCGGCATCTGACACCCTCTCCTTCAAGACACAGACTCCTTCTCTTTGTCCATCGGCCTGCTGGGAAGGAGAACTACTTTTCTTCTCATCTAAAGGGTTCTCCTTTGATTTGGAGGAAGGGAAGGGAGGCCCCTGCTCATTAGTCAAGTGTGATTGTCCCTCCTCATGAGATTGGTGGGGTAGTCCCTGCTCGTTAGCAGGGCTGGGCTCATTATCACAATTGGCATGAGACAGTTCATAGACTCTAAGAAAGGAGTACTTCTTCATACACTCAGCGCACACCATTTCATCATACTCGGCAGGAGGAGGGTGTCCTAGGTGCTGAGGGAGGGGGAGGGAGGGGGAGGAGAGAAGGAGGGTAGGAAGGGGAAGGACGGATGAGGGGGAACACAGGAGAGGGGAGGGGAGCAGGGGATAGGAAGAGAGGAGTGGGAATGACAGATGCATTATAGCAGGGTCAGACTTGTACACTCACCCTAGCATGGAA
>OZ025887.1:5509949-5572449 GCA_964019415.1 Ianthella basta
TGGTCACTAGAAGAGCTGTTGAAGCATATGTCAGGTGTCTACCAGTTCTGCATGAATGTGGAAACCATAATACTATTAGGGAGACTGCAGTTTCTTTACCAACTCCTGCCACACTACCTGCACAGTGAAGGAGAACACACAATTACATGCATCTCATATACAGGTGTAATAGGAATGCATTTTGTTTACTTACAGATATCAGGCTGTCAAGTAAGATGAGTTCACATGTTGCATTCTCTCCACTTTGTGCCCCTCGTGTGTCGGCTGGGGAGCCCTGATTGCGGTGTTTGTGATGATGGAGGTCTCTCTCCACTTGGACCTTTAAATCGTACAGCTGCAAATGCACAAGAGATGTCCTAATAGTCGCCCCGGCGTAGTGAATTAAGCGCCCGCTTGACATCGCTTACCTGTTTTGCTGTATCCTTCAGTTCTGACGAGCGCTGCCTTTTGATTGGCCCACTGTTCGCGCACTGGCTTCTAAAACACAGCTGGTAATAGCGTTCCTTCCACTTCCGAACGCTCTGCTTCAGCCTCACACGATCGTCGTCGAGGTAGCAACAGAGGTCCCGCAACTCTTCGTTCTCGGCCGCAAGAAGTGCTTGATCGCTACAGTTATGCGCGGGATCCATGACCTTCTTCTTCTTCGAGGAGACTTTGGTGATTCGACGAAGCAAGTACGGCAAATCAGCCGCCGTCGAATTATCCTCGTATCCCCTCGAACTGCGCGCGCAATCGTGACAGCTCATGAAGCATTAATAAACTAACATTCAGCCCTATCTCTCTAACACATCTTTAGTTGCTGGTTCAATAGTAGTCTAGCAGTAGGTTGGTGGCTTGAACACATCCGGGTCCTTGATTCCAAGAGTGATGTTGTAGAAGCTGTACATAAGTGAAGAAAACAAAGAACTCATGACAACAAAATCTTACACTTTAAACAAAAGCATTGGAGGGACACCTTACATACCTCATGTGGGTATAAGTTGGGCGAGGGCCAGCTTGTACGTAAGAGTCAAGAATTGGAATACACAGTGCTGCAGCCCACTGGCCAGCATAACGACCTGCAGAGACCATAAAACAGTAAAAGTTGACGTGGAAGTTCACATATCACTTGAGATGTCAAGCAACCTTCAGTATGGTCACTGAGCAAACCACGTACCACGTTCGGTAGATCCTACCCAGAGTTCAGTTTCAAAACCAGCTCCAATCAGTCCCTCGACGCCAACATACTCTGATCCCCTGAAGTGAGCCTCAGGTGGGACTTCAATTGGTTGAAATGGTGAAGTTAATGGAAATTTCTCACACTCCTTTGTCTTCAGGTTGATTCTATAAAATTCATTCTGAATACAAACAGCACAAACAATTAAAAACTGAGTATGCAGTATAAAAGAGCACCACTTCACAGTTGCCATTGGATACCTCCTTGTGGAGAAAGATCTGTTCAAAGTAGTCCACCACAGGCCGTGTTGAGTTGACAATGGTAATTCGCTCCATAAACCTCACTCTTTCATTCGATGCATCGTAGTTGATGTCAACCATACCAAAGTCAGCCCGCTCTGGGTCCACATACCTTGCGAACCCCTCCCACTGGGGTGGGCTGACTGCGGAGGAACCAGATACACATGCACACAAATGACAACAGTATAAATTATTTAAAGCAGAAATCCAAGTACATCCCACACAAGAGGCGCAACTACACAATGCCGCATACGGAAGCAATCAAGCCGTTTCACGCTGCCGCCGCTGCTCGCGAATAGGGCGAAACATCAGTAGAGGTTATGTTTCAAACTAAACTGCTTACCACTACTAATATAGGCCAATCGTGTGCATGCACACCCCTCTAGGGCTCCCGGACAGGCCGGGCACTCGTTGTTATGAATTCCAGCACTAATTGTAACGCCTTTACCTTATTTAGCTCTAACTGCTTCCCTTGCACTTACCACAGCGCTGCTGGGCTGCAGCAAGAACGAAGAGGGCGGCGACAAGGGCAAGGACTTTCATCGTATCTTCCACAACGGAGAATCGTAGCAAGCCTGACCACCTCAGTAGAAAGCACTCCGGTCACGAGTTACTGCAAGGCGTGGCTGAACCGTCAGCAGACCCAGCGAAAATCACGTTTGTCACACATGAATATCTTTAACGAGCCAATTCTCAAGGCGTGCGCTCGGTCATATGACAGCCTGGTCACGATCCTACCCAAGCTCCTTCGTGTACTCTAGCACTGGGAAGATGCTGCGCCTTGTTGTCCTCTCCGTTCTCGCTGCAGTGGCTCTGAGCCAGGCTCCAACACCATGCGGTAAGTAGCCAACTCTTGCTAGCAACTACTCAGTAGCTACAGTTTTACAAGCACTCTTGTCGATCCCCATTTTCTCGCAGAAACCCCAACTCAGTGGACGGCCAACTTTTTCGAGGTGAATTTTTGCCGTAGATCCTTGACGGTGGTGTCCATGCATGCCGCCAATTTCAGGTCATGCAAGGATGTGTGTACGTATGCGATCAACTGTCCTTACTTTCCGCAGGTTGATCCTTCCAAGCTGTTCGAGGTTTACGGACAGATGACGTACGACGCGGTCAACCAGAGGATCCGTACACTGGACTTTGTCGACTTCGAAGAACAGAGAGATATTTTCAACGTGATCTTGTTGTACCAACAGGTGAAGCAAACTGCTACGTGTGCTTGGTGTATTAGCATGATGACTGATTTTGAACTGCATTTTCCCTCATATTACAGCAAATTGGCTACAGGGTAAACATCTTTAACGAGAGCTGCCAGTCGTTTAAGCTGACAACTCCATTCCGTCCTTTTGAAATCCCCAAGACAGCCACCTACCTTGGCGAAGCCTACCTTGGCAGCTCTGAGAGTGACCACGCTGGTATCAAAGTGCAGCATTGGGAAGACCGTTCAACAGATGGTACATAATTATATGGGAACTGTTCGTGTTCCATACAAGATTACCTATGTGGAGTTGCATAGCTGTGCGTAATTGGGACTTATGCAAGACTCAGAGTAATGATTTTGCCCTGTTCTTCTTGTTTCTCATTTCCCTGATTAGCTGTGTGGTTTGGCGCTTTTACTGTGGCAAAGTGCATCCCTGTTCAAGACGTATTCATCACCAGGGCAAGTGGCTTTGTGCATTTGAGGTGAGTTGAACTGTGTGTTCACCGTCATAATTATGTGTGTCTTCAACTAGTCTTCTTTCTTTCCATAGCATTCTGAATGTCAAAGCAGAGATTGACCCAGATGTGTTTAAGGTCCCATCTACTTGTCAGTAGAGACTGACTACATCCACTACGGCTAGAGTTATAACTTGTAGGCTATAATTATAGCTTTTGCTGCTATTCTGCATCTTCATTTACTTTAATTGAAGGTTCATTGGGCCAAATGTGCTATGTGGTTTCGAGCGTCAGTACTGAATTGATCCGTGTTCGGCTACCAGCATGCCAATTGATTGAGCACTGGTAATGTGTGTATTTATTGCCTAAATCAATGGCTAGTTTGTCTCATGAATATACTCATCTCCCAGGATTGAAAATGTCTTCTAGATTGAGTTGCAAATAACGTTACAGCCTGACAGATGGCAGAGCAGAGCAATATTTGACCCTAGCCCCTCTACCTCCATGCCCTGAATCCGCTAAAATAATACGTATTTGCATGAAGAAACTATGTTGCACAACAGTAGCAGTGTAATATATCTACCTATCTATAGAGGGCACACAGCAACCAGCAGTCTGTAGTGTCATGAGCCTCGCCACTAGCAGTAGGAGGGTGGATTGAACACATTGGGGTCCTTGATTCCAAGGGTCACATTGTACACACTGCAAGGGAAGGCAAAGTGTGTGCAGAGTACTGCGCACTGTTAAGGTATATATGGAGAGGGAATGAGTTAAGCGACTTACGTGACGTGTGTGTACCCTGACTGTGGGTTGGTGATGGTGTCCATGACAGGGATGCAGCCAACCTGAGACCACAGCCCCGTATAGCGACCTGCGACACACAGCCGATAGGACAGATCAAGTCAACGCACAAGTAGCAATAATTAGAAGTTCCAATCACATGCATTGGTGAATGAAAATTGATAATTTGATTCTAGGGTCCTTTATCAGTGGCTACAGAAGTAGCAGCTGTGTTCATTCTTGGGTTGGAATGTCTCTCATTGGAGCTTTTACTACTGACAGTTGCATGAGTTCCTACTCAGCATGGTATTGTGAACTATGCATGAGCCTCATGCAATCTGCAGTGTCAATTCAGAAACTGATTGGTCTATTTGCAAACTGCTTTCGCTACAATAATACCCTACACTTTACATATACAATTAAGGTTGCCTTTCGACTGAATCATGCACCATTCTCTACGTACCAGCTGGAGTGTTTCCCACCCAGAGTTCAGTTTGAAAACCAGATCCAATCAGTCCCTCCACGCCAATCCACAGTTCTGCTAGGTAGTGGGCTGAGGTTGGGATTTCAATTTGTTGGAAGGGCCCCTCCAGGGGAAGCTTTTGACAGGTCTTAGCAATCACATTTATCTGATACAGTATTTTCTGGTCAGAAGAAAACAGAAAATTAGAAATCTGCAGCACACAAACCCCTATGCGTGTTCAAATTGAAGTATAATAATTATAGGCTTCAACCATGCAAACATGGCACGTACTATACAACTCCTTTTTTATGGGTGCTGGGAGCATGCATTCATGCACACGCCTCATCATAGGTAGCATGCGAGTTACTGAGCTATGTTGACTTGTTCACCACTGCCAGTGTTGACCCAACACATGCATTAGTCCTATGTTTCCCGAAGAATACCTCATTATAGTCAAAGATTTGCTCAAAGACCTCTGTCACTGGCTTTGACGAATTGTAGAAGAATCGCTCCATATACCTCAACTTCTGGTCTGTATAATCATAGCTGACATCATTTTCAAGGAAGTCACCCAACTTTGGCTCCAGAACAACAGCAATCCCCTCCCACTGCTTCGGGGCAGCTACACACAGGACATAATAGGTTTATAGTGAGGTACAGTTTCTGCTCCGTCACAGCGAAGCAGCTGTGGCTACAACACGTTACAGTCTGCATATATAGATTCTCTGAGCTACGCAGTGTGCATACCGCTCAGCAGCCGTATACACAGCATAGCTAACAACTCCCTTGGGGGCCTACCGCAGCGGGGATGGGGCTGAGAGACAGCTAGAGCAAAGAGGACGGCAGCAAGGGCTAGGATTTTCATCTTGGTCCAGTGGATTCGCAGAGAAACGGCAGCAAGTGACCTCTTCAGGAAGGGTTAACGAGATTATGGAGGGGCGTGGTGCAGCATAGCATTCACTGCGTGTGGCCGGCACACAGGTCGTTGGATTTGCCCTTTTGAGCGTTCAATAGAGCGAGATGCTGCGTGTTGTTCTTCTCTCCGTTCTCTGTGCAGTGGTGCTCAGCCAGGTCCCCAAACCATGTGGTATGTATATCATAAATAATTATCGAGGGAAGGGGGACGTATTGAAGGGTAATGACTGTTTCTGACCTGCTTTACAGAGAGCCCCAAACAATGGCAAGGACAGTTCTTGGTGGTACGTGTGTGGAGGGCATTGCTACACTGTGTGTGTGAGGGGGGGGGGCTCAGGTCCTTCAAGGGCGGCTGGAGATCTGAGTTTGCATGTAACTACCGGTAATTTAATATCTTTGCCATGACCATCTGTACACATGCAGGTGGATCCCAGTAAGACCTATGAGAGTGTTGGTAACATCACTTACGACGAGACAGGCCAAAGGATTAACAGAGTGGAAGCAGAAGATGTGCAAGAAAAGAGAGATGTATTTAGGGATCTCTTTTTGTACAAGACGGTTAGTAAAACAGTAGCTAGTGTACTTGACACAAAGCTAGCTCAAAATACTGCATCACCTACCATGACTGTGCTTCTTCGCAGAATATGCACTACAGAGTGAACCTTCAGACAAAGGTCTGTGTAAAGAGTCCAATTGGAAAGCCATTCCGCCCCTTTGGGGTCCCTCCAGCTGCTGAGTTTCGTGGCTATGCCTACATGGGCAGCTCTCAGAATGACCATGCTGGCATCAAAGTACAGAACTGGTACAATCGATCAGACACAGGTATGTGGTGTAGAGTGCAACTGTGTAATGGATACACGTACAAGGGTACTTCAAAATGGATGCTACTGTGTAAAGTACAGTAAGCAGTTATTGGCACCTAAATCAGTGGGATTTGTGCTATGTTCTGCAGCTGTACTGTATGTTGCTTTAACGGCGGTTGCTTGTGTGCCTGTGCAAGATTCCTACTATTCACAGACCACTGGTTTTGTGCATACTAGGTGAGTCGTACTTGCGAATGACCTGTGTCCACTTCTTTTGTGTATCAGTGCTGTACAGATGTATGTCCTTTTCTTCATTGGCAGTCTCTTCAACGTCCAGCAGAAGATCGACCCATCAGTATTTGACATCCCCGCAGGCTGCTAGTAGTCTAGTGCTTGATGAACTAAGACAAGTACATGCACATAATTAGTTGTAGTGATGACTAGATTTTGCTGCTGTGTGTATCTCTTGCATTACAGAAAAAGTTCATCACAACCACATAATTGGGGCATGTGCAATATGGCCACAATGCATAAATCAGCTCTCACACTTCACAATTTATAATTACAGTAAGATCCACATAAAATCATGCATACACAAATGAGACTGACAGAGCAAGTCCAGCACGACTGGCTTCAATAACGGTACAGGTGCCAGTGACAGCAGTACAGTCTGTTTAACAAAATGGATGTAGTCAGAGGAGGGCCGAAATGTTGGCTGCTTGTAAATAGTTCTGTAGGAATTTGACCGATTCAGCATCCAGCCCTGATGCGATGAGAGGACTGAGTTTCCCAGGATGCTGTGAAGACAACTTGTGCAGGGATTGAGCCAGATGTGCCTTGGGGTTCGGGACTTCAGTGCCAAAGGGATCCTTCTCATGGCTGCCTACAAACGCCAACTGGGCATAGGCTGTCTGGTACCCTGGAGTATCTTCAATATCAATAAAATGCTCATCATCCGGGATAGAATCATCTTCGGGCATCTCAAAGAGGCTAATCAGACAGCGCAGGAGGGGCGTCCAGAGGCTGACGTACGGCTCCGTCAGCATAGATGGTGTCTCTGTGAGGAGCTTGATAATACCCACAGCAGTGATCTTTCGTTCTGTCGGCCCTGACACCTTCTGTGCTTCAGGAATGATCACCTTCTCCAATATCATGGCAAAGAGCTTGGGCTGAATGGAGTCCACAGTCTGCACAAGGCGCTCTCCACCAAACTTGCCAGCAAAGAGGCAGAAGCAGACGATGAGGCCCTTCACATATTTTGTGGTTTTACTGCTCTGCAAACGTCGAAAAAGGACAACAAAGATGTCCTTCCAGAGGTTGTTCATGGCTTCCTGGTCACCGTGCTCAATCAGAGAATTAATCAGGTAGAATCCCTCGTGGTCATTCGTCTTTGAAGCAATCAGCTTCTGGAATACACCAAGGAGATTCAGGAGGAGCTGGCCACTGCACACCTGTTTAGGAGACTTCTGAATGAAGGCTTGATTTAGGCGTACCAGCGCTGGGATGTTGCCCTGTTGCTCCCATAGCAGAGGTGTCAGCAGTGTTGGGTAGATTGTCGTGTATGTTTCTGAAATTGGTGCAGGACCGATCTCAATCAGTAGTGAGAGGATCTGGAAAGCATACGGCATAAACTCCCCAATGTCCTTCACCAGAATATCCTGAACGATTGGGAGAATGACTGCCTCCATCGGCTTCACCACAGCAGGGTCTTTCTGACATGTATGCCGGATGATGCAGCTAATGGATTCAAATAAGTAGTGGTTGAAGTGGGGGCGAGAGGGATTCTGGCAGACAACTACCAACTTGGCCACCAGCTCTTGAAGCACCTCAGTGTAAATGGAGATCAGCTCTTCCTTCATTGTGGAGAGGGAGCGCATGATGGCCTTCATGACATACTCATTGAGGGAAGAGCACTCAAATCGGAGAGCACCAAACAGGCCAGTGATGAGACCTCTAAAGTGTGGCTTTACATCAGTCGCTGTCACCACCAGATGGCTGTCGAGGCGCAGCGTGAGCAGCTTCTCAATGCAGTGTGCTGCGTATGTGTGGACCACGTAGCTCGGGGACTGCAAGTGGTGAATGAGGAGGGGCAAGCATGCGAGCAGAGTGTCACGCGGTAACACGCTGCGAAAGATTGTGATGTAGCGAATGCAGTCTGCCCTCAAGACTGGGTGCTTCGACATGTCCGCATCCTGGAGATGGGGAAGGCATTGAGACACAAATATCTCACCCACATTAACAAACGTGCTTGTTTTGGTGGCGCCATGCTTCACCGTCTTGGATCGTGCAGCCAGAGCAGAAATCAGGTAGAGAACAACATCCTTTGCTTTCCAGTTTGCTACTGGATCTTTTGCAAACTCGCCCAGAAGGACCTGGATGTAGCCCCCAAATATGGTAGTGACAGGCCCCTCAAAGAACTTGCAGAGGCTTTGCACAAGGTTGCAAGCAGCATGCCTGCGTGTGCCTATGTCTGAGCCCTCCAGATCCCTCCTCACATACTCCTCCGCGTTGTCCTCAAACAGTTCTTCATCTGCCTCACGGAACTGCATGTTTGGCACAATCACCTTCTCACAGATGCTGTGCAAGGTGGCTTCCTCAGCAAAGAGGTCCTTGTACGCCGGTCTCTCTGCCACAGCTGCAAGAAAATCAATGGCATTGCTGACAAGGTTGTCATACTTCACGCGGAGGTCCACAGTCACGAGGAGGGCCCATACATACTGAACAAAGTTGGGAAGGTATGGAGCAAAGTCGTCCTCGTACTTCTGTGCAAAGAGGGAGAGGAGGCTGCATATTTCAGCCTTGATCTGCTCCACCAAGCCTGGTTCATCGTCTTCGGTAGTGTCCAGCTCTCTCTTAGTGATAGTCATTAGCAGCTGCAGATTCTCCACCCACAGCTTCAGATTCTCGTCTGCAAAGTGATCGGGCAGCTCCTGGACGATGAGGCTGTGGTACACTCTGATGATGAGGAGAAGAATGCTGAAGCATGTCTTGAGTGACTGCTTCTCTGTCGCCTGTCCCATCAACTTCATGGTGGTCGTAAAGAGGACAGTGAGGGGCTGGGCAAGTGTGTCCAGCACTATTTTGATCTCCTGCCACAGCTCCTGCGACTTACACTCGTGGCGGTATCGCCGGAAGAGGGATTCAGCTGTTTGGAGAACACCGTTGATGAGGTGAAAATCGCTGGACTGAAAGTAGACAACCATCTCCTGAAGCAGTCCTGGCCATTTTTGTGGGAAGTCTTCGAGACCAATGATGCTGATGGCATCACTCAGCTGCTTCTGCACCATTTCAGGGGTCTTCAGCATAAGTTGAACTATGACTGATTTTATTCTCTCTCGATCCTCATCCACGATCACCGAAGGTTCATCAGCAATCGTCCTCCAGTATCGCCGAATGTAGTTCTTGAAAGCAATGGCGGCTGACTGGCGCATATTGGTTGCAGCATCGCCATGATCAGCGATTTGGAGCAGAACTAGTGCATACCCTTGCTGGCGCTCCAGTGACTTGAGGTAGGTTTCAGCCTCCTTACGCAGAGCAGCAGTGGGAGACAAGGAGTTGCCCAGCGCTGCGAGAAGCTCCTGCACATTTGCCATGGCTTAACCACCTGCGTAGGGGGGAAATGCGGACAGAGTCAAAAAAATGACCCACCCACACCCAACCATGGCTATGCATGTTTAGGTGTATATATAGCTGGTCAGTTTTACTTGACACAAAAATGCAATGCAATAAGGTGAATTTAAAAGTACATCAATTGTCAGACGGTATTAATCAAGATCACACTCAGTCAGGAGTCCCACAGTCCGGCATTGATTCAATTCCATCGTTGTTGTAGAATGCGCGGCATAGTCCAAGTTAGCATCCACGACACAGTCCTATATAAAATACACTTCTTTGTCCCTCATTCACCTTTAAAGCTGATATCTCCTCAGACCGAAGGCACACCACGTGTAGTCAATCACTTGCCCGCCAAAGGAGGCAAATTCAAATCTCGCGTGCTGGTCACGGTTCTCAGTTCAAATGTTTTTCCCAGTTTCATTTCAATTTCTTACAAAATGGGGAAGGGGAAGAAGGGCAAGGAGCCCAAGCCTGCAGCAGCCAATCCCCGTCCTGCAAACCGCCTGGACAACCCCGCAATAGTCCAATTGGTAGACATCCTCAACGTCAGTAAGTAGCAGTCTAGTTGGCTACAGCAGTCGCACGGATAAACCATGACGTGTGCTGGATGTGTGGATGTGCGTGGACAGTGCTGGGGGTTGTGGTGCTGTTTAGTGCTATTCAGTTGGCGCTTCTTCCTTGTACTGTACTCTGTCCCTGAGTTATGACTCAATGTAGCCAATATTATGCATTGGGAGGAGTTCCAGTTGCACACACTCTATGCACTAAATGTATGCTCGAATGTGACTAACTGCTTTAAAGGAGAGTGGTCTGTTTACACGAGACTGAGTAATGTCGGCTTCTATGGCTTGTTGTATCTTACAGAGGAATCTCCTCGTGGGGACACAATTGGGATCAGCAATTGGGATGTACTTGTAACATAACTTGTGGAACTCACAGTTGTAGAAGCAATGTAAATACTGTAGACCTGTGTTGTGTTGTGATGTCTCACATAGCAGAGTATTGCCCTATGTGGGGGCACTTGTATCCATCAAGGTGAAGCTGAGGTCAACACATGTATGCACCCTTCAGGGATATTTTGACCATCTACCAACTGTACCATACAGTATACGTACAATATATGTGTTGTACTGAGTTAGGAGGTTGACATCATTAGCTCTTTACATCCTTGTGAAGGCTGATTCACTGCTCGTGTACAACACCACTTGGAGTGAAGTTGATACGCCGTGTATCACCTTGGAGCACTATTCTTAAGGACAGGACGCTACCGTCATCATATTTTACGTATAGGGTGCAGTATATCGTCCATTGTGATTGGCCTGTGTAGTAGGGGAATTCCCCTGTTCTTGATATTGTAGATGCTCATTGCCACGTTCTGTTAAATTATCCGTGTCACATGAATTGCTAATTAATCCTCCCCCCCCCTTTTGTGATCTTCTGTTCTTGGTCGCAGAAACCCTTCCAGGGACCAGAAAGCTTGATCTGGAGACACACAAAGACATTTGGGCAACATTGCAAAAGTTGGAAGAATTCCAAGGTACGTAGGGCATTGGGGTGGGTGTGCATTGGGGTGGGTGTGCAGTGGGGTGGGTGTGCAGTGTGGTGGGTGTGCAGTGTGGTGGGTGTGCAGTGTGGTGGGTGTGCATTGGGGTGGGTGTGCATTGGGGTGGGTGTGCAGTGTGGTGTGCAGTGGGGTGGGTGTGCAGTGGGGCGGGTGTGCAGTGTGATGGGTGTGCTACTCATCACTCCCTTATTTAGCTCACATGGCTACTTGATTGCTAATATGACGGGTGAGAAATTGGACGGTGACACATCTCTGTATCTGTTTTAGGCAACTTTGGAACAGGCCCAAATGTCCTGATTAGTGAGGTGCCCTCATTTCAGAGGTAGTTTTTACACTCCTCTATATTAATATACAGCTGAGTCAGTAGGCACTGTCCTTTTTAGAGAGGTGTCCTGAATTCAGGGTGTCATTTATATGATGGTCCCACTGTATGGCCAAATTTATCATTCCGGCGGTTTTGTTACCTAAATTGGCTATTTATGTAGTAGTGACACACACATGAAGGCGATTACCTGCACAGGCCTGCAGTACTGTGTACCACTGCCTTCCAATACTGTGGGATATACCACTATCCCCACCCCCCCACCCCTCCCCCCACTTGTAATATGCGATAAACAGTGTCAATGTCTTGGAGACAGTAGTCTGGGTGAATACAGTCAAAAACTGTGATATCAGTGTATGAGGGGCTTTGTGGTAACAGCACACCATGTCTGACCTGTGTAATGGGACCACCTGTGAATTGGGACCACTTGTGGGCTGTCCAATGTGCAGTAGTGAGTGTTGGGTTTCACTGCCCTTACTTCCTCGCTGAAGGTGCTAGCAAGTTGGACAGCTTGCCTCCTCGTGATCAATTCCTGGAAGACTTCCTCACCTGGCTGGGAGAGAATGGTGTTGACCATCATGGAGTTGAAGTGGTGGAAATGGAAGGGAAGGGAATGGGCATCAGGACCAGGAGAGATCTAGTTGTGAGCAATGCTGTGACCGTGGTCAGCTTGGTGCAGGCCTTCGCATTCTTGTTGTTACATTTGAGCCTGAACTGTGTTTGTGAGTATACGATATCCTTACAGTTATTGTGAGCTTGCAATGTGATGGAGTGTACACCAATTGAAGGCCTTAGTAATGCTTGGCTGATGTTTGGATAAACGATTGGATAATTTGTGCAGTGTGTAGTGTTGTGTGTGTTGTAGTGGAGTGCTGTGATAGACTGTGTGGAGTGGTTGTACCTCCTCTATCCTCTCCCTCCCTCTCCTCCCTCCTCTCCCTCCCTCTTCTCTCTCCTCTCCCTCTTCTCCCTCCCTCTCCTCCCTCCACTCCCTCCCCCCACAACGTCCTCTTATCTGATGCAGTTAGGAGAGTTGATCCTGTCCATTCCAGCTAAGGTCATGCTCACAGCGAAGGATGCTGAAAGCAGTCAATTAGGTACTGTACATGAACCACCACACACTCACACTCACACGCACACACGCACACGCATGCACACACACACACGCACGCACACGCACACACACACACACACACACACACACACACACACACACACACACAACCATTCCATGTACCCCCACCCCCACCTCACCCTCACAGTCAAGATTCAGTCTGCAGAGATCTTGCGGGTGTTCCATGAGATGCCACATGTTCTTCTGTCGGTTAATCTAATGAACGAAGTATTAGCGGAGAACTCAAAGTGGAAACCATATTTTGGTGAGTTTGGAGGGTTCCCTAAGAAGCAGTAGACTGATGTCTGGAGAGTGTTGTGAAGCAGTGGAAGTGTGGAATGTATCCTTACCTCACTGCCAGCTTACCACCTCAGCACACCTCAGCACACCGCACACACAAGTGTTTGTCACAAGGTGGTTGTGTCCGATGTGTGTGTGTGTGTTTGCTGTTCCAGACGTTCTGCCTCGCAGCTACACTCTTCCACTGTACTTCACTCCTGAAGACATGGAACATCTATCTGGCACAGCTGCTATTAGTGAGAACAGCCATCTGCACCACCACTCCTTTGTCATCAATCACTTTGTAGGTTCACTTTTTGAGTGTACTCTTCTGTCACGTTTCTTTCACCAATCAAAGCCGAGTGTGTTAACCAGGTCCGCACTATTGTCAGTCTCTATGCCAACCTGCACCGCCTCCTGAGGGCATGTCCACATGTGGAGGACTTGCCCATTATTGCTGAGGGGTTTAGTTACCGTGACTTCCGCTGGGCTGTGTCCACTGTGATGTCTCGGCAGAACAAGATTGTGTTGAACCACAGGGAGAAGATCTTCTCTCCCGCTCTGATCCCCCTCTGGGACTTCTGCAACCACTGCCAGGGACAGGTGAAGCGAATGCACGCAGACATGCATACCCACTCCACCACACACACACACACACACACACACACACACACACACACACACACACACACACACACACACACACACACACACACACACACACACACACACACACACACACACACACACACACACACACACACCACCACATGTACACACACATACAGGCATATGTACAATACTCTACACACATAGCTCACACACACTATAACACCCCTATTCGGGTGGGACTCTCTTTCTGTATTCATTTTGTATCCTCCACAACTTTCAATTGACCCTTAGTGAACCCTATCCCTGCTGTTTGCTGCGGTCCACTTTGCTACTGTTTGTTTGCAGATTTCAACTGATTATGACCCCGAAGCACAAACATGCAAGTGTTTTGCACAGACACCCTTTGCTGCTGGGGAAGAGATACTTATCTTCTACGGACCACGGTCTAACCTGGACCTCCTGTGCTGCTCAGGTTTTGTCTATCCTGACAACAGGCACGATATGATCCCCATTCGCCTGGGTGAGCCCACTGACACACCCCTTACTGACACACCCCTTACTGACACACCCCTTATTGACACACCCCTTATTGACACACCCCTTACTGACACACCCCTTATTGACACCCCTTACTGACACACCCCTTATTGACACACCCCTTACTGACACACCCCTTATTGACACACCCCTTACTGACACACCCTTTACTGACACACCCCTTACTGACACACCCCTTACTGACACACCCCTTACTGACACACCCCTTATCGACACACCCCTTACTGACACATCCCTTACTGACACACCCCTTACTGACACATCCCTTATTGACACACCCACACTGACACAACCCTTACTGACACATCCCTTATTGACACACCCCTTACTGACACATCCCTTATTGACACACCCCTTACTGACACATCCATACTGACACACCCATATTGACATCCCCCTTACTGACACACACACTGACACACCCCTTACTGACACACCCATACTGGCACGCCCCTTAATGACACCCTTAATGATGAGGCACTTGCCAGTATCAAGGAATTGTCCTTACCATGAGCTGTATCCTCCCCCTGTATCCTCCCCCTGTATCCTCCCCCTGTATCCTCCCCCTGTATCCTCCCCCTGTATCCTCCCCCTGTATCCTCCCCCTGTATCCTCCCCTGTATCCTCCCCCTGTATCCTCCCCCTGTATCCTCCCCTGTATCCTCCCCTGTATCCTCCCCCTGTATCCTCCCCCTGTATCCTCCCCCTGTATCCCCCCCCCCCCCCCGGTGTAGGCTTGAGCTCATCAGAAGAGAAGTCTGTCTCTGAGTTGAGAAAGTCTGTCCTTGAAAAGGCAAAGATCCCTGTGTATGCGCTACACACTGGTGCACACATTCACACACACACAGATACTCCACACACCATACACATACACATACAGTACACACGCACACCACACACAGTACACACGCACACCACACACACACCACACACACATACCACACACCACACACATACAGTACACACACACCACACACACACACACACCACACAGTACAAGATACTGTACACTTGCACACTACACTTTATTTTATGCGTAAACACAGCTATTCCTCAATGTTTAGAGCTGCGCCTGTCTCCCATCTTGCAGTTCTGGAATGTTCCGTGTACTAAAAGGGGAGAATCCCTTTGTCGGTGTAGTCCTCAGTTTTGTGAGAGTCTTCTCTGCTGAACGGGAAGAGTTACAGGAGCTCCTTACAAAGGAGGAGGGGGAGCTGAGAGCCTCTCTCGCTAGCACTGATGCAGCACCCATTTCGTTATTGAACGATCTGAAGACTTATGACTTTCTGGCTAAGAGGTGAGAAGGAACCTGTTAGGAGAGATGAAGTCATAAATTAAGATCCTGGCTTCTTCCCACCTTGTCTGCTTGTGTAGGTGTTCGCTGTTATTGAGACCTTACAAGACCACAGTGGAAGTTAGTTGTGTACACATATTTTGTAGGCACGCACACACGCACACGCGCGTGCACACACACACATACACACACACATGCACACGCGCACGCGCGTGTAGACACACATACGTACACACATAATTATGTGCACATGTACACATCAAGCACACACACACACATACAATACATTTACACCCATACGCATTGTATTGTATGTACACATCAAGCACACACACACATACAATACGTTTACACCCATACGCATGTACAGATATGTATGTGCACATGTACGTACACATACACGCAAGCACACACACTACTACGTATCTCTTTGTCCCCCACCCAACCCCTACTCCTAGGAGGACGATGCACTATTGATGGATGAGACGGCTGGTCTGAGTGCGAATGCGAGACAGGCTATTCTGCTTAGAAAATGCGAGAAGTTGGTTCTGAAGGCAGCGAGTGAGCATGCAGCTGAAAAGCACAGGGTTTTATCACTGCAATAACCACAACTCAACACAAGTCACTAACCTTTAAGATTTTAATCATTTGGTGTGCTGGCATGTGCATGTGTGCTAGGCGTCTGTGTAGCTATATATAGTAACCACACTGTAATTATTGCAAAAAGACACCTTAATTTACAATTTTTGTAATAATGTCAATAATTTTAAGAGAAATGTACAATTTTTCATTATCGTCTCAGTCTCATGAAAAGTGCATGTTTGGAGTAGCAATGGTCTGCAGGGTAGTATCTGTCGTAGAAGCCGCAACAGAGACGCTCGGCCTTGAACCCAAACTTCTGGTAGAGGAAGACGGCAGGGTTGTTAACGGCAACGTGAAGGGTGACGTCTTTTCCCATGCAAGTCTGTATGAGGTGGTATAGCATGAAGGAGCCTACGCCACTCCCTTGCCAATCTGGGTGGACCAAGAGGAAGGGCACGTAAGCCTCATTCACACGCACATCTGGGATCAGAAATCCGCAACCAATGGCAAGTTTTCCATACAGTGCCACCACTGTGAAGTCTGGGTACTCCAGACACTCCCTAACATCCACACCCCTCCAGAAGAAGTTCGCTATTAGTGAGTTCACAGCTGGCACGTGATGTGGGCGAAGGTAGCAATACGTAAGAGGTAGCTGAGTGGAAGGATCACTGTCTAACAAAGGACGATCGGTGGGAGAGGTTGAATGATAGCGGTGCTTGATTTCTGCCAAAACATTCATCTTCTTTGTTTTGGATTCATAATCTGTCCAAATTATAGGCTTGAGTATTCGCATAGTGTAAGGGCTGACAAAGGTCTCCTTATTGTAGCAGCCTCCGCTGATGGTGGACGCAAAGCTGGAGAGCACTGGTGGAAGGGGTGATGTGAGAGTGGGGCCATATGAGAAATGGTCCATCGGCATCTCCACCAGTTGTTGCTTAGCAACAGTCACAACAGTCTCCCCGATGGGGCTGGTGGTATCTGATTGGTCAACTGGCACCGGCACTGCCAGGTGTGGGTCAGTTGGATGAGGTTGATAACACTTCACACTTCTCAGTGAGTCCCTGACAAGAGCATCCAAGTCAAACAAGGAGATACCAAGCTTGCGGTAGCACTGTCGCAGCTTGAGTTTCGCCACGTACTGGGCCAAAGCATGGTTGTTCTCCACCACAGCAGAAGGCAAATCCTTAACATGATTTATGACAACCAGTTCCTGCTCCGAACTCAGAGTAACTGCTTTACTAGTCTTAGGGCTCCCTTCTTGCTTCTGCGTTACATTACTACCAAAGGAGAACAATTCAGATACACTTTCATGGTCTTCTCTTTTGATCCTCTTGCTCTCCGGAAGGGTGAAAAGCATTGAAGAGGAAGTACCAGCTACGCTGTCCACACTAGATGCTGCCCCTGTGTTGGCCTCATCTTGAGTTAGGTCTGCTTCGCTAGGAGCTTCACGTTTGCTACCACCTACACAAAATAAGAGAATTGCAAAGGGTCTTGTCAGTCTTATAGGAGGCCACAACTGTAGCATGCTTTAAGTAAGAGAATGAATACAGTATTGTACACAATGGTATTGCAAGAAGTACGTACTGTATATTAATGGTAGTACAGAATTGTTTGTACTTTCCTTTAAAAGGGTACAGGGAAGAGACTAGTACAGAGTAGGTGTTTAATGTAACGCAGGCTCATCACTACATACGTAGGGTAATCAAGAGAGAGAACTGCGCAAGGAATGCAGCAGACAGTAAACCAGAAACAAGATGTTTCAGCCACCAAAGGCCTTCATTAGCTGCTAAAGACAGAATAACCAATCTTCAGCTCCTTACAAAGACGTCTGCTACATACGTTCCTTGCTCAGATGTCCTCTCTATTCCCTATATGTACTGCATTAGGTGTTGCTTGAAATATTGTGAAGCTAACCTGCTCTACGTCCTACCAGGGGGTCGGGAGGCTGGAAGGAGCTCAGTGTCCACCATCCTCCCTCCTTCAACTCATCTGTGCCGGACTTGAACACAGATGGACAATGGGTGGACAGAACACCAGACACAGTGCTAATCCAGGAGGTCGTCTGCTTGCGGTGTGGGAACACTCTGGCCCAGTTCGCCTTGAGAAAGGCACCAATGTCATTGGCATAATGGAGGAAGCTCTTACGGCCGTGGCCGTCCAGGAGCAAGTGGAACATTACCAGATGAATAGCCTGCACCCTGCGTGTGGGTGGGTACACACAGTGGTCACCATGGATGCAGACATGGACCAATCATGGATGGATGCTGTTCAACAAGTCATGATCAATGCTTAGCTTAGGTCAACGGAGCATTATACTGCACTAGGTGAGACATACAGTTGTACATCAGTCTAGCACGCTAGCCCCTCCTTGTATATGCTACTGTCGGTCACTGCCAATATTGCCCCATATGCATCAATCATGCTGGCATTGGACGTCAAAACATATTATGTACGTATAAGCAACATTCTTCTAATCAATGCAAAGTGGTATGAAAGCAATCATAGCCTTGAACTATAGAAACCAGTTTGCTAACTCTATCACTAAGTGAGGTACAACTTAGAAGCAGTTTTCTTCACTGTTTGCTAGTAACTAGGCTGGAGACAGTTCCACTTGAAAGGTGCGGATCTCCATGGGGTTGAGGGTAATCTGGTTGGCCTTCACTCTCTCTCGCTGCCTCCTTCTCCCCTTTGGCGTGGTACTCTCCTTAGTATTCCACACCAGTCTGTGAACATTGGACAGGTCTTCGTTGGCACCTAGCACCAACTCTGTCATGGATTCGATTTTGAAGGCTTTGAAGAACCCATCCAGAGAGACAGTCACTGGGAGGGAGAGAACCTCATCTTCATTCTTCTCAAACTGGTGCTCTAGACGCAGGAGGATGGTGTTCACATTGATGAACTGGAGAGTCAAGAGGTGGACGTTGGATGGGAGGGCCTTCGAGATGGCAGTGTACACTGCATTGTAGTTCTTGTTGTAGTCAGAAGGGCTCCGCCTGTCACGGTGAAAGGCCAATGTTGGTCGAAGAAGGAGCTGCTCTCCCAGTAAGCGATGTGTTGCAGAAGAGTTCTTCACAGTGTCAAACACCACCCAGTGACGACCTCGGATGATCAAGCCATCACCAAACACACCACTTTCATTGAGAGGCTCACCCACACCTCGTCTATCATCTACCAGTAGCCTGCGATGGACCATAATTTCAACACTGCCGTCCATCAAACTTGACCCGCCCTGAGACCTGTCTGTGAGCACAGTGAACTGCAGACCCTTCTGCTTGTCCTGGATAAAGATGCGGCTGTTTACGGGGTAGTAGTTGCCAGCCACAGGCTCAGTGATGTTCAGATCCCATGTCGCACGGTAGTTCTTTATTCTTTGCTGCATCTCTCGTCCATTGGCATCTGTCCACCAGGTGGCATTGGAGGCCAGAGAAGTGTCAAAACGGCTGATTACTTCTTTACCAAATCCATCAGCAAATGGAATGGGGCCAATGGTGTACTCAAACTCAACAAACTTGCCTCCCTGGTACAGCCTGACCACTTGACTGGCCCAGTCCGAGAAGACTTGCCGCACCTCCTGGACCACCTTGCCACCGACAACCTGGATGGTGGCTTTGTTGTTGTTGGAGTTCACTGGGAACACCTCGGAGGAGTTGGGGCGGAAGATGTAGGCCCCTGAGGGCTGTGTACTGTTGATGTTATTGCCAGCACTGGCATTGTACCAGAAGAATTGTTGGTCCACACTCACCGTCAGTTTTCTGTCCTTGTTGACAATGGACTGTACGTGTCCTGTGGTGCTATCAAACGTCACCTGCAGGTGCTCGTTCTGAATACTCACTGCCTCTGGCTCCTTCGGTATGGCATGGACTGGACCTTTATGGACAGAGCTAGCAGCACGAACAAAGTACGTGGCAAACCCCAAGGGTGGTAAGGTGGCACTGAACAGGACAGTGTAAGGAGCATTGCCTCTATCCCTGCGGACATCCTTGGTTGCATTAGACACTGGAAGTACATCAAAATTGATTGCACTACCATTGGGAGCAAGGACAGTGATGCTTGAGGATTGGAGAGGCAAGGACACATAGGCAGTGTTCTCCCTGGCAAGAGGGTTGTAGATGAGCACATCGAAGGAGTCACTTTCAGATGGCTCACAGATGCTGACATTGAGGTACTCACAAAACTCAAAAATGAGAGGAGCCACTCCTGCCTTATCAGTCAGCTTGCTAGCAGAATCACTCACAATCCTCATGCACTCAGTCTCCCCAATGTGGAGACGCATGGCATAGTCGTTGGCAACATGCTGCTTCTCGGTGCCACTCACAGCATCGTGGTGCTGTGCCACACCCATGGCTTTGGCCAGCTTGTCCGAAGTCAATCCATGGTGGTTCCCATTGGTGAAGAACTCCATGTGGCGACAGGTCTGCAGGAAACTGTTCATGTCGCGCACATATCCCTTCAGAGCAGGCCGACTTGTAAAGTACCCTGTCCAGTAACAGTATGGGCAGTCAGCATAGGGGAAGAAATCATCAGTTTTCACCTCCCAGGTTAGGTTAGCAGCATGAACAGCTTCCACATAACGTGTAGGTGTGGAATAAAACACCTTGACTTTATCACCAAACTTTTGATTGATGTTGTCAATGAGAACGTCAAGGTTGTAATACCAAATGTGGGCACTCTCCCACTGAAAGTCAGACCCCATTGTGAACATGATGTTGTTCGAGCGGTAGCTTGCCGCCTGGTCTACTGCCCCCTTAATAAACAAATTCATCTTATCGTCCAAGTTGTACGTGAACAGATCCGGGTCATCCACCACTGCATCCGCTCCACATCGAATGTCGTAGCACATTTCTGGAGGTGGGCCATAACCGTAATACAGCACACCTGTGAACAGGTCGGACTCTGCCCCTAAGTTGTTAGGGCTGCCTCGCCAGATCATTTCCATTCGCTGCTCCTTCTTCCTCTTTGCCATGTCTTGGTAGTCGATTCGAGCAAAGAAGAAACCATCATAGCCCATTTTGGCAAAGAGTGCTGCTTGTTCAGAGGAGTGGCCAAAGGGGTCAATGTGCCAGGCAACACGAGGTCGTGCTGCAGATCCAAAGTTCTCTTCTATCAGTCTCAGACCCTCAGACATCTATTGTGCATGAAACAACAGAACAAGTGCCTAACAGCAGAACTGCTAGCGGTGGCTCTGACTGTGTGATGCACTGTGTTGTGCAGCTGCTGCTAATTATGTAAACACTAACTGATTTACTTAATTACATTTGTATCGGATAATGTATGTATAATGTATGCGTGGGCGACTGGAGAGTGACCTTCTGGCCTAAGGCTTCCCCATATTAAATAAGATTCCCAACTCCAGGTATACGCTGGAATTGACCTCTTGTAAGGAATGTTACCTGATCGATGATTGCGTTGTAGTCCGTGCCTGCTTCGTCGTTCATGCACCAGCCGGCATTCACAAACTCCAGTTGTCTGTTGGCAACCAGTGTCTTCACGATAGCCTTGGTGGCGTTGCTCTGCTCGTTCCACCATCGAGCGAAGTAGGCAATTTCCACGTAAATGAAGGTCCTTCTGGGGTCTTTCTGCAGTTCCTGTACCACCGTGTCCAGGATGTATTTCACTCCAGCTGGGTCGATGGAGCGGTTGGTGCCGGAATAATATTGGTCCACTGTCTTCAGCCATCCCACATCGTCGTGCGTGTGGGGTACAATGTGCACGTTAAGCGGTTGGGTTTGAACGGCTGTTGCAAGCACTAAAGCTGCGACCGAAACAAAGACTGCTACGACCGCCATTTTCAGATCACCTGACCCCTCGCCTGACCGACCCGAATGGACTGCCACGCCCTCTCAAGATGGCAGCAAATTGCGCAAAGAAAGCAGCAATCCCGTTGCACTGGTTAACACTGGGCGCATTTCTTCTTGGAGCTCTGCAGCTTGCACCTGCTGATGTTCTTAACGTGCACATTGTGCCTCATACGCATGACGACGTGGGATGGCTGAAAACAGTGGACCAATATTATTCGGGCACCAACCGCTCCATCGAATCTGCCGGAGTGAAATACATCCTGGACACGGTGGTACAGGAGCTGCAGAAAGACGCCAGAAGGACTTTCATTTACGTGGAAATCGCCTTCTTCGCTCGATGGTGGAAGGAACAGAGCAACTCCACAAAGGACATCGTAAAGAAGCTAGTATCCAGTGGACAATTGGAGTTCGTGAACGGGGGCTGGTGCATGAATGACGAAGCGACCACCGATTACAACGCAATCATCGATCAGGTCAGCAGCAGTCTACTTGCAGCTTGAGGTCATACCACAATCATAACGTGGCAGAGAGCATGTTTAAGTTGCTCCAGACTGCAAAGACAGGATTGAATTAATACTGTAATTGGGTTAGCTAAACAGGTAGTGTTCTTAATTATTTTTAGCACCGATTACCCTCCATGGCTTCTGCACTACTGCTGCAGGTAGAAAGTTGTTTTTTTTCTCCTATTTACAATAGATGTCTGAGGGTCTGAGATTGATTGTGGAGAACTTTGGAGCTGCAGCACGACCTCGCATTGCCTGGCACATTGACCCCTTTGGCCACTCCTCTGAACAAGCAGCACTCTTTGCCAAAATGGGCTATGATGGTTTCTTCTTTGCTCGAATCGACTACCAAGACATGGCGAAGAGGAAGAAGGAGCAGCGAATGGAAATGATCTGGCGAGGCAGCCCTAACAACTTAGGGGTAGAGTCTGATATTTTCACTGGAGTTACCTTTTATCATTACAGCCCACCACCTGGTATGTGCTTTGATACACTCCGATGCAGTGATGATCCAATTGTTGAAGACGCAGACCTCTTCACTTACAACTTGGAGGAGAAAATAGTCAAGTTTCTCATAGAAGCAAGTTATCAAGCTGACAGCTATCGCACCAACCACATCATGCTAACCATGGGAGAAGATTTCACCTATGAAGACGCACATGGATGGTTTAGAAACCTGGATGTACTAATTGACAGTGTAAATAAGAATCATTCAGATTCCTTCAAGCTGTTTTATTCCACCCCTACACGCTATGTGGAAGCTGTTCATGCTGCTAACCTAACCTGGGAGGTGAAAACTGATGATTTTTTCCCCTATGCTGACTGCCCACACTGTTATTGGACAGGGTACTTTACAAGTCGGCCTGCTCTGAAGGGATATGTGCGCGACATGAACAGTTTCCTGCAGACCTGTCGCCACATGGAGTTCTTCACCAGTGGTGACCACCATGGATTGACTTCGGACAAGCTGGCCAAAGCCATGGGTGTGGCACAGCACCACGATGCAGTGAGTGGCACCGAGAAGCAGCATGTTGCCAATGACTATGCCATGCGTCTCCACATTGGGGAGACTGAGTGCATGAGAATTGTGAGTGATTCTGCTAGCAAGCTGACTGATAAGGCAGGGTCGGCTCCTCTCATTTTTGAGTTTTGTGAGTACACCAACATCAGCATCTGTGAGCCATCTGAAAGTGACTCCTTCGATGTGCTCATCTACAACCCTCTTGCCAGGGAGAACACTGCCTATGTGTCGTTGCCTCTCCAGTCCTCAAGCATCACTGTCCTTGCTCCCAATGGTAGTGCCATCAATTTTGATGTGTTTCCAGTGTCTAATGCAACCAAGGCTGTCCGCAGGGATAGAGGCAATGCTCCTTACACTGTCCTGTTCAGTGCCACCTTACCACCCTTGGGGTTTGCCACGTACTTTGTTCGTGCTGCTAGCTCTGACCATAAAGGTCCAGTCCATGCCATCCCGAATGAGCCAGAGGCAGTGAGTATTCAGAACGAGCACCTGCAGGTGACGTTTGATAGCACCACAGGACACGTACAGTCCATTGTCAACAAGGACAGAAAACTGATGGTGAGTGTGGATCAACAGTTCTTCTGGTACAATGCCAGTGCTGGCAATAACATCAACAGCACACAGCCCTCAGGGGCCTACATCTTCCGTCCCAACTCCTCTGAAGTGATCGCAGTGAACCCCAACAACAACAAAGCTACCATCCAGGTTGTCACTGGCAAGGTGGTCCAGGAGGTGCGGCAAGTCTTCTCGGACAGGGTCAGTCAAGTGGTCAGGCTGTACCAGGGAGGCAAGTTTGTTGAGTTTGAGTACACCATTGGCCCCATTCCATTTGCTGATGGACTTGGTAAAGAAGTAATCAGCCGTTTTGATACTTCTCTGGCCTCCAATGCCACATGGTGGACAGATGCTAATGGACGAGAGATGCAGCAAAGAATCAGGAACTATCGCAAAACGTGGACGCTGAAGAACACTGAGCCCGTGGCTGGCAACTACTACCCCGTAAACAGCCGCATCTTTATCCAGGACAAGCAGAAGGGCCTGCAGTTCACTGTGCTCACAGACAGGTCACAGGGCGGGTCAAGTTTGAAGGATGGCAGTGTTGAAATTATGGTCCATCGCAGGCTACTGGTAGATGATGGACGAGGTGTGGGTGAGCCTCTCAATGAAAGTGGTGTGTTTGGTGATGGCTTGATCATCCGAGGTCGTCACTGGGTGGTGTTTGACACTGTGGAGAACTCTTCTGAAACACATCGCTTACTGGGAGAGCAGCTCCTTCTTCGACCAACATTGGCCTTTCACCGTGACAGGCGGAGCCCTTCTGACTACAACAAGAACTACAATGCAGTGTACACTGCCATCTCGAAGGCCCTTCCAGCCAACGTCCACCTCTTGACTCTTCAGTTCATCAATGTGAGCACCATTCTCTTGCGTCTAGAGCACCAGTTTGAGAAGAATGAAGATGCAGTTCTCTCCCGCCCAGTGACCGTCTCTCTGGATGGGTTCTTCAAAGCCTTCAAGATCGAATCCATGACAGAGTTAGTGCTGGGTGCCAACGAAGAGCTGTCCAATGTACACAGACTGGTGTGGAATACTGAGGAAGGTACCACACCAAAGGGTAGGAGGAGGCAGCGGGGGAGAGTGAATACCAACCAGATCACCCTTAACCCCATGGAGATCCGCACCTTCCAAGTGAAACTGTCCCCAGCCTAGTTGCTAGCAAACAGTGCACAAAACTGTCAAAACTGTCAAAAATGTGCTGCATAAAGTGGTATAATATTATGTTGGTTAGTCATTCTGGATGCTGCCTTGATAATGATGCATGTTTTTATGCTTGCAAGAACTCTATGCACTAATATGGTACTAACCTATGATGCAACATGTCTGATAAATGATGCAAGATATGACAGGTATGATACAACCACTTACAGTGGCGTAGGAAGCGGGGGGGCGCGGGGGGCTGGCGCCCCCCTGAACGCCAGAAATGGGGGGCTGTGCCCCCCTAAAAATATGCCAAATTGTTTTATAACTTGCCCCATTTAGTCACTATTCTGTTGTACTGGACTGAATTCTGAACTTGTAGAACGCCCGGCAGTATAGTCTCGCTTATCTAGCCAGTCCAGCCCCTAGTGCACGTCCCGCACAACAATCCTACTCCATTTTGTATTGCGCAAGGGGCAGGTGTTGCGCAATAAGTAGCACTACAGCCCCCCTTTACTGAAACTACTTCCTACGCCCCTGACTTAATAGAAGCAGTCACTAGAGAAGGTAACAAATCCTTGTAGCATTTGTGAGAGTACCACAAACCCTTTGATGCACTGTGTGGGTGAAAGGGGGAGGTTGCTTGCAGTCAGCCACTGCATAAGCAATGGATTGACTGGTAATCACTGGATGCCTAACCTACCAACTACACCACTATTAGTGTCTCAGTTGGTAGGGGGACACGAAGCCGTATTGAGTTGGCAACCAGTGATTACCTTCCCCCAGTCATCCAACAACAGATGGAAGAGCCAAAGACAGCTGTTTTGCCTTGATTGGGGCTCATCAGTGTGGCAGACTGATGGTTGATGTTGGATGACTGGGTGCTTCTGTATCCACCACAAGTTAAATGCTTGTGGTACGGTTTTCAATAGAAAACTGACAAGGGAGGCTATTTCGGTTTCGGTTGGTGCCGGAATAATACTGATCCAATGTTCTCAGCCATCCCACATCGTCGTGCGTGTGGGTTACAATGTGCACGTTAAGCGGTTGGGTTTGAACGGCTGTTGCAAGCACTAAAGCTGCGACCGAACGAGAGCAGCTGCTACGACCGCCATTTTCAGACTGCCACGCCCTCTCAAGATGGCAGCAAAGAAAGCAGCAATCCCGTTGCACTGGTTAACACTGGGCGCATTTCTTCTTGGAGCTCTGCAGCTTGCACCTGCTGATGTTCTTAACGTGCACATTGTGCCTCATACGCATGACGACGTGGGATGGCTGAAAACAGTGGACCAATATTATTCGGGCACTAACCGCTCCATCGACTCTGCCGGAGTGAAATATATCCTGGACACGGTGGTACAGGAGCTGCAGAAAGACGCCAGAAGGACTTTCATTTACGTGGAAATCGCCTTCTTCGCCCGATGGTGGAAGGAACAGAGCAGCTCCACCAAGAACATCGTAAAGAAGCTAGTATCCAGTGGACAATTGGAGTTCGTGAACGGGGGCTGGTGCATGAATGACGAAGGGACCACCGACTACAATGCAATCGTCGATCAGGTCAGTAGCAGCAGAGACAGGATTGAATTGCTGTAATTGGGTTAGCTAAACGGGTAGTGTTCTTAATTATTTTTAGCACTGATTACCCTCCATGGCTTCTGCACTATTGCTGCAGGTAGAAAGTTGGTTTTTTCTCCTATTTACAATAGATGTCTGAGGGTCTGAGATTGATTGTGGAGAACTTTGGAGCTGCAGCACGACCTCGCATTGCCTGGCACATTGACCCCTTTGGCCACTCCTCTGAACAAGCAGCACTCTTTGCCAAAATGGGCTATGATGGTTTCTTCTTTGCTCGAATCGACTACCAAGACATGGCAAAGCGGAGAAAGGAAAAGCGAATGGAAATGATTTGGCGAGGCAGCCCTAACAACTTAGGGGCAGAGTCTGATATTTTCACTGGAGTTACCTTTTATCATTACAGCCCACCACCTGGTATGTGCTTTGATACACTCCGATGCAGCGATGATCCGATGGTTGAAGACGCAGACCTCTTCACTTACAACTTGGAGGAGAAAATAGTCAAGTTTCTCATAGAAGCAGCTTTGCAGGCTGACAGCTATCGCACCAACCACATCATGCTAACCATGGGAGAAGATTTCAACTATGAAGACGCACATGGATGGTTTAGAAACCTGGATGTACTAATTGACAATGTAAATAAGAATCATTCAGATTCCTTCAAGCTGTTTTATTCCACCCCTACACGTTATGTGGAAGCTGTTCATGCTGCTAACCTAACCTGGGAGGTGAAAACTGATGACTTTTTCCCCTATGCAACAGCCCCACACAGCTATTGGACAGGGTACTTTACAAGTCGGCCTGCTCTGAAGGGATATGTGCGCGACATGAACAGTTTCCTGCAGACCTGTCGCCACATGGAGTTCTTCACCAGTGGTGACCACCATGGATTGACTTCGGACAAGCTGGCCAAAGCCATGGGTGTGGCACAGCACCACGATGCTGTGAGTGGCACCGAGAAGCAGCATGTTGCCAACGACTATGCCATGCGTCTCCACATTGGGGAGACTGAGTGCATGAGGATTGTGAGTGATTCTGCTAGCAAGCTGACTGATAAGGCAGGGTCGGCTCCTCTCCTCTTTGAGTTTTGTGAGTACCTCAATGTCAGTGTGTGTGAGCCATCTGAAAGCGACTCCTTCGATGTGCTCGTCTACAACCCTCTTGCCAGGGAGAACATCGTCTATGTGTCCATGCCTCTGCAATCCTCCAACATTAATTTCCTTACTCCTAACGGTAGTTCACTCAGCTTTGATGTACTTCCAGTGTCTAATGCAACCAAGGATGCCCGCAGGGATAGAGGCAATGCTCCTTACACTATACTGTTCACTGCCTACTTACCACCCTTGGGGTTTGCCACGTACTTCATTCGTCCCACTACCTCTGACCATAAGGGCCAGGTCCGTACCTTCCTGAAGGAGCCAGAGGCTGTGAGCATTCAGAATGTGTTCCTGCAGGTGATGTTTGATAGCACCACAGGACATGTGCAGTCCATTGTCAACAGGGAGAGAAACTTGACAGTGAATCTGGACCAACAATTCTTCTGGTACAATGCCAGTGCTGGCAATAACATCAACAGCACACAGCCCTCAGGGGCCTACATCTTCCGCCCCAACTCCTCCGAGGTGTTCCCAGTGAACCCCAACAACAACAAAGCTACCATCCAGGTTGTTGCTGGCAAGGTGGTCCAGGAGGTGCGGCAAGTCTTCTCGGACTGGGCCAGTCAAGTGGTCAGGCTGTACCAGGGAGGCAAGTTTGTTGAGTTTGAGTACACCATTGGCCCCATTCCATTTGCTGATGGACTCGGCAAGGAAGTAATCAGCCGTTTTGACACTTCTCTGGCCTCCAACGGCACCTGGTGGACAGATGCCAATGGACGAGAGATGCAGCAAAGAATCAGGAACTATCGCAAAACGTGGACGCTGAACATCACTGAGCCTGTGGCTGGCAACTATTACCCCGTAAACAGCCGCATCTTTATCCAGGACAAGCAGAAGGGCCTGCAGTTCACTGTCCTCACAGACAGGTCTCATGGTGGGTCTAGTTTGAAGGACGGCAGTGTTGAAATTATGGTCCACCGGAGGTTACAGGTTCGTGCTGACTTTGGAGAGGCTCTGAATGAGACAGGCCAGTTTGGTGATGGCTTGATCATCCGAGGTCGTCACTGGGTGGTGTTTGACACTGTAGCGAACTCTTCTGAAACACATCGCTTACTGGGAGAACAGCTCCTTCTTCGACCAGTTTTGGCCTTCCACCGTGACAGGCGGAGCCCTTCTGACTACAATAAGAACTACAATGCAGTGTACACTGCCATCTCAAAGGCCCTTCCAGCCAACGTCCATCTCCTGACTCTTCAGTTCATCGACGTGAATACCATCCTCCTGCGTCTGGAGCACCAGTTTGAGAAGAATGAAGATGCAGTTCTCTCCCGCCCAGTGACCGTCTCTCTGGATGGGTTCTTCAAAGCCTTCAAGATCGAATCCATGACAGAGTTGGTGCTGGGTGCCAACGAAGAGCTGTCCAATGTACACAGACTGGTGTGGAATACTAAGGAGAGTACCCCACCAAAGGGGAGAAGGAGGCAGCGAGAGAGAGTGAAGGCCAACCAGATCACCCTCAACCCCATGGAGATCCGCACCTTCCAAGTGAAACTGTCTCCAGCCTAGTTGCTAGCAAACAGTACACAAACTGTTCTTTAAATGTGCTGCATAAAATGGTGTATGTTGATTAGTCATTCTAGATGCTGCCTTGATAAAACAATGCATGTTTCGATGCTTGCAAGAACTCTAGGCACTAGCTAATATGGTACACTGCACTAACCTATGATGCAACATGTCTAATAAGTGATGCAAGATGTGGCAGATATGATGTAACCACATAACACACTGAAATCTATCTGTGCACTATATAATATATCATGGACTGCACTAAAATTATGATCAACCAAGCATACAGGATGATAACTTCAACTGATACAGTGTTCAGTATATTGTATGGCCAGATATTTAGGTGGGGAAATTATTCCAGTGGATTAATTGGCGGTTCTAAGAGCAATCCAACAATGTTTGTACATTATCATTTTGGCATAAGGCTTGCTCAACTTCCAAAGTACAATCTGTCAAAAGCCATAAAAATTGTGATATCTTCAAAAATAAATTATTGCCAGAAAGTACTGGCCATATGGTATAATATACAGTTCAGCAATATACAGTGCATACTGAGACTTTGAATGCTCATTCCCCAACAAGCCCTTCCACTACTACACCCTTGCCTTAGCCTCTTCCTTATCTGTTTGTGTCTGTCAAAGACTTCTGTAACAGCTCAGTGAGCATGCATGGAAAGCACAGATCATGTAAGAGCACAGCAAGTAGGAATGATGGCCAAAGGAGCTCTATAGTGAAAAGCTAGAGCCATTTGTTGGTTACACACTGGCAATACGTAGTTGTTTACCAGCATGAGCCCTGAAGGAAAGGGACAGCGAAACCAAATGTTTCATGAGGAGCAATTATATACTGAAATGGCGGAAAATTATTTCTGCGAGGAGAATTGAAAACAAGACAGTGGAAAACAGGATGGCTATGAAGTACCAAACAATCAGACTACCGAATTAGCTCCTTAAATGAATTTCCTGCCCACTTGCAAACTGTTAGTTCCTTCAACAAAAGAGCAACTATGGCACTCCTCAAGATGGCAGCAACACTGCTCTACTGGTTGACATTAGGTGCATTCTTTATTGGTCCTCTGTGGCTGTAACAGCTTTGATGTGTTAAATTAATTAAATGTATGCATACTAATTTGTCTCAAATTAAAATTAACGATGACGTAGAATGGCAAAGACAGTGGACCTAGATTATTTGAACATCTTCCTCACTTGGTCTGTTTGTATCTGTCACAGACTTCCGTAACAGCCCAGTAACCATGGAAAGAACAGATCATGTGAGAGCATCAAGTAGAAATGGTGTCCTAAGGAGCTCTAGAACTACCCTTGTTGTGTTTGCATTGGCTGGATAATGTGCCTTGAATCATGGATTAGCAGGACCACTAATGGAACAGGGCAGTGAAAATGAACAGAGAAATTGCTCTCCTTGGAGAGTTAAGGTGCAAAAATGATAGAAAATAGGATGGCTGAGGAGTGCACAACAACAGGGGTGGAAAAACCCATCTTACTCTGGTACCGCGTCATTTCACGAAGACGCGCCATATATGGCATGATTTGAAAAAAATTATGAAGTAGCGTACAGAGCTGCAGCTTTCAGTAAATTGTATGAACGTGGATTTCCTGTCCGATCGTCACTTCGCCGTGATCGAAAGAGCGAGTGCGGCGCTTCTTCTCGAGATGGCAGCCACAGCGTTGTGCTGTTTGACACTGGGCGCATTTCTTCTTGGCGCTCTGCAGCTTGCAACTGCTGACGTGCTTAACGTGCACATTGTACCCCACACGCACGACGATGTGGGATGGCTGAAGACAGTGGACCAGTATTATTCGGGCACCCAACGCTTCATCGACCCAGCTGGAGTGAAATACATCCTGGACACGGTGGTACAGGAGCTGCAGAAAGACGCCAGAAGGACCTTCATTTACGTGGAAATCGCCTTTTTCGCTCGATGGTGGAACGAGCAGAGCAACGCCACCAAGGATATCGTGAAGAAACTGGTTGCCAACAGACAACTGGAGTTCGTGAACGGGGGCTGGTGCATGAACGACGAAGGGACCACCGACTACAACGCAATCATCGATCAGGTGAGAGCGGTTTCCTTGCAGCTAGAGTTGATGCCACACTCATAACGTGACAGAACGCATACTTGATGGAGCTGCAGCACAGAACAGGTTTCTGTACCACTGTGGCTGTTTTAAAGATTTGCTCTGTGTTCCACGCACTATAGATGTCTGAGGGTCTGAGATTGATAGAAGAGAACTTTGGGTCTGCAGCACGACCTCGTGTTGCCTGGCACATTGACCCCTTTGGCCACTCCTCTGAACAAGCAGCACTCTTTGCCAAAATGGGCTATGATGGTTTCTTCTTTGCTCGAATCGACTACCAAGACATGGCGAAGAGGAAGAAGGAGCAGCGAATGGAAATGATCTGGCGAGGCAGCCCTAACAACTTAGGGGCAGAGTCTGATATTTTCACTGGAGTTACCTTTCATAATTACAGTCCACCACCTGGTATGTGCTTTGATACACTCCGATGCCGAGATGACCCAATAGTTGATAATAAAGACTTCTTCACTTACAACTTAGAGAAGAAAATCATTCCATTTCTCATAGAAGCTGGTTATCAAGCTGACAGCTATCGCACCAACCACATCATGCTAACCATGGGAGGCGATTTCACCTATGAAGATGCGCATGGATGGTTTAGAAACTTGGATGTACTAATTGACAATGCAAATAAGAATTTTTCAGATTCTTTCAAGCTATTTTATTCCACCCCTACACGCTATTTAGAAGCTGTTCATGCTGCTAATCTAACCTGGGAGGTGAAAACTGATGATTTCTTCCCCTATGCGACAGCCCCACACAGTTATTGGACAGGGTACTTTACAAGTCGGCCTGCTCTGAAGGGATATGTGCGCGACATGAACAGTTTCTTGCAGACCTGCCGCCACATGGAGTTCTTCACCAATGGGGACCACCATGGATTGACTTCGGACAAGCTGGCCAAAGCCATGGGTGTGGCACAGCACCACGATGCTGTGAGTGGCACCGAGAAGCAGCATGTTGCCAACGACTATGCCATGCGTCTCCACATTGGGGAGACTGAGTGCATGAGGATTGTGAGTGATTCTGCTAGCAAGCTGACTGATAAGGCAGGGTCGGCTCCTCTCCTCTTTGAGTTTTGTGAGTACCTCAATGTCAGTGTGTGTGAGCCATCTGAAAGCGACTCCTTCGATGTGCTCGTCTACAACCCTCTTGCCAGGGAGAACATCGTCTATGTGTCCATGCCTCTGCAATCCTCCAACATTAATTTCCTTACTCCTAACGGTAGTTCACTCAGCTTTGATGTACTTCCAGTGTCTAATGCAACCAAGGATGCCCGCAGGGATAGAGGCAATGCTCCTTACACTATACTGTTCACTGCCTACTTACCACCCTTGGGGTTTGCCACGTACTTCATTCGTCCCACTACCTCTGACCATAAGGGCCAGGTCCGTACCTTCCTGAAGGAGCCAGAGGCTGTGAGTATTCAGAATGTGTTCCTGCAGGTGATGTTTGATAGCACCACAGGACATGTGCAGTCCATTGTCAACAGGGAGAGAAACTTGACAGTGAATCTGGACCAACAATTCTTCTGGTACAATGCCAGTGCTGGCAATAACATCAACAGCACACAGCCCTCAGGGGCCTACATCTTCCGCCCCAACTCCTCCGAGGTGTTCCCAGTGAACTCCAACAACAACAAAGCTACCATCCAGGTTGTTGCTGGCAAGGTGGTCCAGGAGGTGCGGCAAGTCTTCTCGGACTGGGCCAGTCAAGTGGTCAGGCTGTACCAGGGAGGCAAGTTTGTTGAGTTTGAGTACACCATTGGCCCCATTCCATTTGCTGATGGACTCGGCAAGGAAGTAATCAGCCGTTTTGACACTTCTCTGGCCTCCAACGGCACCTGGTGGACAGATGCTAATGGACGAGAGATGCAGCAAAGAATCAGGAACTATCGCAAAACGTGGACGCTGAACAACACTGAGCCTGTGGCTGGCAACTATTACCCCGTAAACAGCCGCATCTTTATCCAGGACAAGCAGAAGGGCCTGCAGTTCACTGTCCTCACAGACAGGTCTCATGGTGGGTCTAGTTTGAAGGACGGCAGTGTTGAAATTATGGTCCACCGGAGGTTACAGGTTCGTGCTGACTTTGGAGAGGCTCTGAATGAGACGGGCCAGTTTGGTGATGGCTTGATCATCCGAGGTCGTCACTGGGTGGTGTTTGACACTGTAGCGAACTCTTCTGAAACACATCGCTTACTGGGAGAACAGCTCCTTCTTCGACCAGTTTTGGCCTTCCACCGTGACAGGCGGAGCCCTTCTGACTACATGAAGAACTACAATGCAGTGTACACTGCCATCTTGAAGGCCCTTCCAGCCAATGTCCATCTCCTGACTCTTCAGTTCATCGACGTGAACACCATCCTCCTGCGTCTGGAGCACCAGTTTGAGAAGAATGAAGATGCAGTTCTCTCCCGCCCAGTGACCGTCTCTCTGGATGGGTTCTTCAAAGCCTTCAAGATCGAATCCATGACAGAGTTGGTGCTGGGTGCCAACGAAGAGCTATCCAATGTACACAGACTGGTGTGGAATACTAAGGAGAGTACCCCACCAAAGGGGAGAAGGAGGCAGCGAGAGAGAGTGAAGGCCAACCAGATCACCCTCAACCCCATGGAGATCCGCACCTTCCAAGTGAAACTGTCTCCAGCCTAGTTGCTAGCAAACAGTACACAAACTGTTCTTTAAATGTGCTGCATAAAATGGTGTATGTTGATTAGTCATTCTAGATGCTGCCTTGATAAAACAATGCATGTTTCGATGCTTGCAAGAACTCTAGGCACTAGCTAATATGGTACACTGCACTAACCTATGATGCAACATGTCTAATAAATGATGCAAGATGTGGCATATATGATGTAACCACATAACACACTGAAATCTATCTGTGCACTATATAATATATCATGGACTGCACTACAATTATGATTGACCAAGCATACAGGATGATAACTTCAACTGATACAGTGTTCAGTATATTGTATGGCCAGATATTTAGGTGGGGAAATTATTCCAGTGGATTAATTGGCGGTTCTAAGAGCAATCCAACAATGTTTGTACATTATCATTTTGGCATAAGGCTTGCTCAACTTCCAAAGTTCAATCCGTCAAAAGCCATAAAAATTGTGATATCTTCAAAAATAAATTATTGCCAGAAAGTACTGGCCATATGGTATAATATACAGTTCAGCAATGTACAGTGCATACTGAGACTTTGAATGCCCATTCCCCAACTAGCCCTTCCACTACTACACCTTTGCCTTTGCCTCTTCCTTATCTGTTTGTGTCTGTCAAAGACTTCTGTAACAGCTCAGTGAGCATGCATGGAAAGCACAGCTCATGTAAGAGCACAGCAAGTAGGAATGATGGCCAAAGGAGCTCTATAGTGAAAAGCTAGAGCCATTTGTTGGTTACACACTGGCAATACGTAGTTGTTTACCAGCATGAGCCCTGAAGGAAAGGGACAGCGAAACCAAATGTTTCATGAGGAGCAATTATATACTGAAATGGCGGAAAATTATTTCTGTGAGGAGAATTGAAAACAAGACAGTGGAAAACAGGATGGCTATGAAGTACCAAACAATCAGACTACCGAATTAGCTCCTTAAATGAATTTCCTGCCCACTTGCAAACTGTTAGTTCCTTCAACAAAAGAGCAACTATGGCACTCCTCAAGATGGCAGCAACACTGCTCTACTGGTTGACATTAGGTGCATTCTTGATTGGTCCTCTGTGGCTGTAACAGCTTTGATGTGTTAAATTAATTAAATGTACGCATACTAATTTGTCTCAAATTAAAATTAACGATGACGTAGAATGGCAAAGACAGTGGACCTAGATTATTTGAACATCTTCCTCACTTGGTCTGTTTGTATCTGTCACAGACTTCCGTAACAGCCCAGTAACCATGGAAAGAACAGATCATGTGAGAACATCAAGTAGAAATGGTGTCCTAAGGAGCTCTAGAGCTACCCTTGTTGTGTTTGCATTGGCTGGATAATGTGCCTTGAATCATGGATTAGCAGGACCACTAATGGAACAGGGCAGTGAAAATGAACAGAGAAATTGCTCTCCTTGGAGAGCTAAGGTGCAAAAATGATAGAAAATAGGATGGCTGAGGAGTGCACAACAACAGGGGTGGAAAATAACCATCTTACTCTGGTACCGCGGCATTTCACGAAGACGCGCCATATATGGCATGATTTGAAAAAATTATGAAGTAGCGTACAGAGCTGCAGCTTTCAGTAAACGTGAATTTCCTGTCCGATCGTCACTTCGCCGTGATCGAAAGAGCGAGTGCAGTGCTTCTTCTCGAGATGGCAGCCACAGCGTTGTGCTGTTTGACACTGGGCGCATTTCTTCTTGGCGCTCTGCAGCTTGCAACTGCTGACGTGCTTAACGTGCACATTGTACCCCACACGCACGACGATGTGGGATGGCTGAAGACAGTGGACCAGTATTATTCGGGCACCCAACGCTTCATCGACTCTGCCGGAGTAAAATACATCCTGGACACGGTGGTACAGGAGCTGCAGAAAGACGCCAGAAGGACCTTCATTTATGTGGAAATCGCCTTTTTCGCTCGATGGTGGAACGAGCAGAGCAACGCCACCAAGGATATCGTGAAGAAACTGGTTGCCCACAGACAACTGGAGTTCGTGAACGGGGGCTGGTGCATGAACGACGAAGGGACCACCGACTACAACGCAATCATCGATCAGGTGAGAGCGGTTTCCTTGCAGCTAGAGTTGATGCCACACTCATAACGTGACAGAACGCATACTTGATAGAGCTGCAGCACAGAACAGGTTTCTGTACCACTGTGGCTGTTTTAAAGATTTGCTCTGTGTTCCACGCACTATAGATGTCTGAGGGTCTGAGACTGATAGAAGAGAACTTTGGATCTGCAGCACGACCTCGTGTTGCCTGGCACATTGACCCCTTTGGCCACTCCTCTGAACAAGCAGCACTCTTTGCCAAAATGGGCTATGATGGTTTCTTCTTTGCTCGAATCGACTACCAAGACATGGTGAAGAGGAAGAAGGAGCAGCGAATGGAAATGATCTGGCGAGGCAGCCCTAACAACTTAGGGGCAGAGTCTGATATTTTTACTGGAGTTACCTTTCATAATTACAGCCCACCACCTGGTATGTGCTTTGATACACTCCGATGCCGAGATGACCCAATAGTTGATAATAAAGACTTCTTCACTTACAACTTAGAGAAGAAAATCATTCCATTTCTCATAGAAGCCGGTTATCAATCTGACAGCTATCGCACCAACCACATCATGCTAACCATGGGAGGCGATTTCACCTATGAAGACGCACATGGATGGTTTAGAAACCTGGATGTACTAATTGACAATGCAAATAAGAATTTTTCAGATTCTTTCAAGCTATTTTATTCCACCCCTACACGCTATTTAGAAGCTGTTCATGCTGCTAACCTAACCTGGGAGGTGAAAACTGATGATTTCTTCCCCTATGCTGACTGCCCACACTGTTATTGGACAGGGTACTACACAAGTCGGCCTGCTCTGAAGGGATATGTGCGCGACATGAACAGTTTCCTGCAGACCTGCCGCCATATGGAGTTCTTCACCAATGGGGACCACCATGGATTGACTTCAGACAAGCTGGCCAAAGCCATGGGTGTGGCACAGCACCACGATGCAGTGAGTGGCACCGAGAAGCAGCATGTTGCCAACGACTATGCCATGCGTCTCCACATTGGGGAGACAGAGTGCATGAGGATTGTGAGTGATTCTGCTAGCAAGCTGACTGATAAGGCAGGAGCGGCTCCTCTCCTCTTTGAGTTTTGTGAGTACCTCAATGTCAGTGTGTGTGAGCCATCTGAAAGCGACTCCTTCGATGTGCTCGTCTACAACCCTCTTGCCAGGGAGAACATCGTCTATGTGTCCATGCCTCTGCAATCCTCCAACATTAATTTCCTTACTCCTAACGGTAGTTCACTCAGCTTTGATGTACTTCCAGTGTCTAATGCAACCAAGGATGCCCGCAGGGATAGAGGCAATGCTCCTTACACTATACTGTTCACTGCCTACTTACCACCCTTGGGGTTTGCCACGTACTTCATTCGTCCCACTACCTCTGACCATAAGGGCCAGGTCCGTACCTTCCTGAAGGAGCCAGAGGCTGTGCGCATTCAGAATGTGTTCCTGCAGGTGATGTTTGATAGCACCACAGGACATGTGCAGTCCATTGTCAACAAGGAGAGAAACTTGACAGTGAATCTGGACCAACAATTCTTCTGGTACAATGCCAGTGCTGGCAATAACATCAACAGTACACAGCCCTCAGGGGCCTACATCTTCCGTCCCAACTCCTCCGAGGTGTTCCCAGTGAACACTAACAACAACAAAGCCACCATCCAGGTTGTCGCTGGCAACGTGGTCCAGGAGGTGCGGCAAGTCTTCTCGGACTGGGCCAGTCAAGTGGTCAGGCTGTACCAGGGAGGCAAGTTTGTTGAGTTTGAGTACACCATTGGCCCCATTCCATTTGCTGATGGACTCGGCAAGGAAGTAATCAGCCGTTTTGACACTTCTCTGGCCTCCAACGGCACCTGGTGGACAGATGCCAATGGACGAGAGATGCAGCAAAGAATCAGGAACTATCGCAAAACGTGGACGCTGAACAACACTGAGCCTGTGGCTGGCAACTATTACCCCGTAAACAGCCGCATCTTTATCCAGGACAAGCAGAAGGGCCTGCAGTTCACTGTCCTCACAGACAGGTCTCATGGTGGGTCTAGTTTGAAGGACGGCAGTGTTGAAATTATGGTCCACCGGAGGTTACAGGTTCGTGCTGACTTTGGAGAGGCTCTGAATGAGACGGGCCAGTTTGGTGATGGCTTGATCATCCGAGGTCGTCACTGGGTGGTGTTTGACACTGTAGCGAACTCTTCTGAAACACATCGCTTACTGGGAGAACAGCTCCTTCTTCGACCAGTTTTGGCCTTCCACCGTGACAGGCGGAGCCCTTCTGACTACAATAAGAACTACAATGCAGTGTACACTGCCATCTCGAAGGCCCTTCCAGCCAATGTCCATCTCTTGACTCTTCAGTTCATCGACGTGAACACCATCCTCCTGCGTCTGGAGCACCAGTTTGAGAAGAATGAAGATGCAGTTCTCTCCCACCCAGTGACCGTCTCTCTGGATGGGTTCTTCAAAGCCTTCAAGATCAAATCCATGACAGAGTTGGTGCTGGGTGCCAACGAAGAGCTGTCCAATGTACACAGACTGGTGTGGAATACTAAGGAGAGTACCCCACCAAAGGGGAGAAGGAGGCAGCGAGAGAGAGTGAAGGCCAACCAGATCACCCTCAACCCCATGGAGATCCGCACCTTCCAAGTGAAACTGTCTCCAGCCTAGTTGCTAGCAAACAGTACACAAACTGTTCTTTAAATGTGCTGCATAAAATGGTGTATGTTGATTAGTCATTCTAGATGCTGCCTTGATAAAACAATGCATGTTTCGATGCTTGCAAGAACTCTAGGCACTAGCTAATATGGTACACTGCACTAACCTATGATGCAACATGTCTGATAAATGATGCAAGATGTGGCATATATGATGTAACCACATAACACACTGAAATCTATCTGTACACTATATAATATATCATGGACTGCACTACAATTATGATTGACCAAGCATACAGGATGATAACTTCAACTGATACAGTGTTCAGTATATTGTATGGCCAGATATTTAGGTGGGGAAATTATTCCAGTGGATTAATTGGCGGTTCTAAGAGCAATCCAACAATGTTTGTACATTATCATTTTGGCATAAAGCTTGCTCAACTTCCAAAGTACAATCTGTCAAAAGCCATAAAAATCGTGATATCTCCAAAAATAAATTATTGCCAGAAAGTACTGGCCATATGGTATAATATACAGTTCAGCAATGTACAGTGCATACTGAGACTTTGAATGCCCATTCCCCAACAAGCCCTTCCACTACAACACCCTTGCCTTAGCCTCTTCCTTATCTGTTTGTGTCTGTCAAAGACTTCTGTAACAGCTCAGTGAGCATGCATGGAAAGCACAGCTCATGTAAGAGCACAGCAAGTAGGAATGATGGCCAAAGGAGCTCTATAGTGAAAAGCTAGAGCCATTTGTTGGTTACACACTGGCAATACGTAGTTGTTTACCAGCATGAGCCCTGAAGGAAAGGGACAGCGAAACCAAATGTTTCATGAGGAGCAATTATATACTGAAATGGCGGAAAATTATTTCTGTGAGGAGAATTGAAAACAAGACAGTGGAAAACAGGATGGCTATGAAGTACCAAACAATCAGACTACCGAATTAGCTCCTTAAATGAATTTCCTGCCCACTTGCAAACTGTTAGTTCCTTCAACAAAAGAGCAACTATGGCACTCCTCAAGATGGCAGCAACACTGCTCTACTGGTTGACATTAGGTGCATTCTTGATTGGTCCTCTGTGGCTGTAACAGCTTTGATGTGTTAAATTAATTAAATGTATGCATACTAATTTGTCTCAAATTAAAATTAACGATGACGTAGAATGGCAAAGACAGTGGACCTAGATTATTTGAACATCTTCCTCACTTGGTCTGTTTGTATCTGTCACAGACTTCCGTAACAGCCCAGTAACCATGGAAAGAACAGATCATGTGAGAACATCAAGTAGAAATGGTGTCCTAAGGAGCTCTAGAGCTACCCTTGTTGTGTTTGCATTGGCTGGATAATGTGCCTTGAATCATGGATTAGCAGGACCACTAATGGAACAGGGCAGTGAAAATGAACAGAGAAATTGCTCTCCTTGGAGAGCTAAGGTGCAAAAATGATAGAAAATAGGATGGCTGAGGAGTGCACAACAACAGGGGTGGAAAAACCCATCTTACTCTGGTACTCGCGGCATTTCACGAAGACGCACCATATATGGCATGATTTGAAAAAATTATGAAGTAGCGTACAGAGCTGCAGCTTTCAGTAAACGTGAATTTCCTGTCCGATCGTCACTTCGCCGTGATCGAAAGAGCGAGTGCGGTGCTTCTTCTCGAGATGGCAGCCACAGCGTTGTGCTGTTTGACACTGGGCGCATTTCTTCTTGGCGCTCTGCAGCTTGCAACTGCTGACGTGCTTAACGTGCACATTGTACCCCACACGCACGACGATGTGGGATGGCTGAAGACAGTGGACCAGTATTATTCGGGCACCCAACGCTTCATCGACCCAGCTGGAGTGAAATACATCCTGGACACGGTGGTACAGGAGCTGCAGAAAGACGCCAGAAGGACCTTCATTTACGTGGAAATCGCCTTTTTCGCTCGATGGTGGAACGAGCAGAGCAACGCCACCAAGGATATCGTGAAGAAACTGGTTGCCAACAGACAACTGGAGTTCGTGAACGGGGGCTGGTGCATGAACGACGAAGGGACCACCGACTACAACGCAATCATCGATCAGGTGAGAGCGGTTTCCTTGCAGCTAGAGTTGATGCCACACTCATAACGTGACAGAACGCATACTTGATAGAGCTGCAGCACAGAACAGGTTTCTGTACCACTGTGGCTGTTTTAAAGATTTGCTCTGTGTTCCACGCACTATAGATGTCTGAGGGTCTGAGACTGATAGAAGAGAACTTTGGATCTGCAGCACGACCTCGTGTTGCCTGGCACATTGACCCCTTTGGCCACTCCTCTGAACAAGCAGCACTCTTTGCCAAAATGGGCTATGATGGTTTCTTCTTTGCTCGAATTGACTACCAAGACATGGCAAAGAGGAAGAAGGAGCAGCAAATGGAAATGATCTGGCGAGGCAGCCCTAACAACTTAGGGGCAGAGTCTGATATTTTCACTGGAGTTACCTTTCATAATTACAGCCCACCACCTGGTATGTGCTTTGATACACTCCGATGCCGAGACGACCCAATAGTTGATAATAAAGACTTCTTCACTTACAACTTAGAGAAGAAAATCATTCCATTTCTCATAGAAGCAGGTTATCAAGCTGACAGCTATCGCACCAACCACATCATGCTAACCATGGGAGGCGATTTCACCTATGAAGATGCGCATGGATGGTTTAGAAACCTGGATGTACTAATTGACAATGCAAATAAGAATTTTTCAGATTCTTTCAAGCTATTTTATTCCACCCCTACACGCTATTTAGAAGCTGTTCATGCTGCTAACCTAACCTGGGAGGTGAAAACTGATGATTTCTTCCCCTATGCTGACTGCCCACACTGTTATTGGACAGGGTACTACACAAGTCGGCCTGCTCTGAAGGGATATGTGCGCGACATGAACAGTTTCCTGCAGACCTGCCGCCATATGGAGTTCTTCACCAATGGGGACCACCATGGATTGACTTCGGACAAGCTGGCCAAAGCCATGGGTGTGGCACAGCACCACGATGCTGTGAGTGGCACCGAGAAGCAGCATGTTGCCAACGACTATGCCATGCGTCTCCACATTGGGGAGACTGAGTGCATGAGAATTGTGAGTGATTCTGCTAGCAAGCTGACTGATAAGGCAGGAGCGGCTCCTCTCATTTTTGAGTTTTGTGAGTACACCAACATCAGCATCTGTGAGCCATCTGAAAGTGACTCCTTCGATGTGCTCATCTACAACCCTCTTGCCAGGGAGAACACTGCCTATGTGTCCTTGCCTCTCCAGTCCTCAAACATCACTGTCCTTGCTCCCAATGGTGGTGCCATCAATTTTGATGTGTTTCCAGTGTCTAATGCAACCAAGGATGTCCGCAGGGATAGAGGCAATGCTTCTTACACTGTCCTGTTCAGTGCCACCTTACCACCCTTGGGATTTGCCACGTACTTTGTTCGTGCTGCTAGCTCTGACCATAAAGGTGTAGTCCATGCCATACCGAAGGAGCCAGAGGCAGTGAGTATTCAGAACGAGCACCTGCAGGTGACGTTTGATAGCACCACAGGACACATACAGTCCATTGTCAACAAGGAGAGAAAACTGACGGTGAGTGTGGATCAACAGTTCTTCTGGTACACTGCCAGTGTTGGAAATATAAATAGTACACAACCTTCAGGGGCCTACATCTTCCGCCCCAACTCCTCCGAGGTGTTCCCAGTGAACTCCAACAACAAAAAAGCCACCATCCAGGTTGTCGCTGGCAAGGTGGTCCAGGAGGTGCGGCAAGTCTTCTCAGACTGGGCCAGTCAAGTGGTCAGGCTGTACCAGGGAGGCAAGTTTGTTGAATTTGAGTACACCATTGGCCCCATTCCATTTGCTGATTGGCTCGGTAAAGAAGTAATCAGCCGTTTTGACACTTCTCTGGCCTCCAATGCCACCTGGTGGACAGATGCTAATGGACGAGAGATGCAGCAAAGAATCAGGAACTATCGCAAAACGTGGACGCTGAAGAACACTGAGCCTGTGGCTGGCAACTACTACCCTGTCAACAGCCGCATCTTTATCCAGGACAAGCAGAAGGGCCTGCAGTTCACTGTGCTCACAGACAGGTCACAGGGCGGGTCAAGTTTGAAGGACGGCAGTGTTGAAATTATGGTCCATCGCAGGCTACTGGTAGATGATGGACGAGGTGTGGGTGAGCCTCTCAATGAAAGTGGTGTGTTTGGTGATGGCTTGATCATCCGAGGTCGTCACTGGGTGGTGTTTGACACTGTGGAGAACTCTTCTGCAACACATCGCTTACTGGGAGAGCAGCTCCTTCTTCGACCAACATTGGCCTTTCACCGTGACAGGCGGAGCCCTTCTGACTACAACAAGAACTACAATGCACTGTACACTGCCATCTCGAAGGCCCTTCCAGCCAACGTCCATCTCTTGACTCTCCAGTTCATCAATGTGAGTACCATCCTCCTGCGTCTGGAGCACCAGTTTGAGAAGAATGAAGATGAGGTTCTCTCCCGCCCAGTGACCGTCTCTCTGGATGGGTTCTTTAAAGCCTTCAAGATCGAATCCATGACAGAGTTAGTGCTGGGTGCCAATGAAGAGCTATCCAATGTTCACAGACTGGTGTGGAATACTAAGGAGAGTACCACACCAAAGGGGACAAGAAGGCAGCGAGAGAAAGTGAAGGTCAACCAGATCACCCTTAACCCCATGGAGATCCGCACCTTCCAAGTGAAACTGTCTCCAGCCTAGTTGCTAGCAAACAATAAGTAAGCCTTCTCCCTATAACCTCTTGTGCTTAAAATGACTGAATAATTCTAGATTTCCTTAACTAGAGGCCACAGTTATTTACTGTCGTTACTTTTGATGTAATGATGAGTTATTTTTGAAGTTACGTTTCTCAATGGTTGCATGTGTGATTGGTTGATACAGCAGGTGTTCACCAATCAGGTGCAGCGATGTAGACATGTATCTTTATTCATGCAACCAACTTCAGTATGTTATACCATACAATCTCAACATAGCCTGTTGAGCTCTTCTGGACAGATACCCATCACCTTCCCCTATGCGCAGCAATCTTAGTAAGATACGAGTAACTATAGCTAACTATAGCTGGGTGATGAGTATACGCGACACTAACACACGAGCAGTATGGCACGGTATCTGCTACAATGTTAGTCAAACTAAGACTGCACTACAATCACACTGCTTACCAACTCATGTTCATCCTGCTGCACGACTCTTTTCCGTCAAAGCTGCAGTTCCGGCAGGTAAAATCAAAGAATTTGTCTCCGTAACATGCTGACGGCCTCTCCCCGCGTACACAACTGAGATGTACCAATCCCGTACACACTCTACACTGCAAGGGAGCCCATTTGATGTCTTCGGTACTTTCTCCGCAGTAGCGACATGTAACGGCGGCCATTTTACTCCAGCTAAACGCAACGTTACGCGAGTGCAAAGTGAGGAGCTGCAAGCGAAAAATGTGCAGCAAATCCGAAGTCCTTGTAACAGACAAGTGTCTGACGCGGGAGGAGTTCGAGGAGAAGGTATATTCACGCCGTAGTCCCGTGGTTTTACGAGGAATAGACCTTGGCCATGCACCCCGCGTTTGGACACCCAGCTACCTCGCTAGGGCATGCGGTGGTAAGCAAGTCAAAGTCCATGTGTGTCCAGTGGACGACATGGCTTTTCTGGAAAAGAACTTTCTTTACAAGTGAGATTTCTTGTGTGCCTGATAAAAGTGCTTGCAACTAATAAGCAAACAGTGTCTCATCTGGGGCACACTGTATGATGCATTGAGCTGTTAATTGTATAAAGTTTTCATTGATAGCTACAGAATTTATTCTCATCTGTTTATTGATCCAGTGCTGTACATGTGTGATGCCATGCAGGACTCTCCCCTTTGGCGAGCTAGTGCAGAGAGCTGCCAAGGATACACAAGAGGAGTACTTTATTTGCCCTGTGAGGTTATATGTCAAGCAGTGCATGTTAATTAATGAAAGGAATTCCTGTTTGGGCTGTAGAAAGGGAAAATCCCTTGTAAAACTGTAACATATTAATATTACTGTCTTTTCTCTGACAGGAGGAGAAGTACTACCTTAGAGCAGTTGGAAGTGATTCAAGAAAAGTGTGTCATGCACTAAACCTGTTTCACTGTGATATGTGTTAGAATCAGTAAACTAATGTGTTGTGTATAAGAATATGGTTACTGTGGTGCATGTACTCCAGGGACATTGAGCGGAAGTCAGTGTGTGTGCACTCAGTGCTAGACCTGCTACATAAGCTTGTATGCGTAGTGTGTCGTTGTGATGTGTCTGTGAATCACATTGTACTCCTTTCGCTCCCCTCTCATTGGGTGCGAGTGTGCAGGACATTGCAGACGTGAGAGTACAGTTTCCCGAGCTGATGGGAGACCTTTCACTCCCAGTCTTCTTTGGTGAGGACAGGTTCTTCTCCTCTGTCCTGAGAGTGGGCTCACCTGGTGTGAGACTCTGGACACACTATGATGTACGTAAGTCATATCTGATCAGAGGAAGAAAGTTGGGCAAGATGGGGCCTTGTTTATTTAGGATGCCAAGACTGTATGATATGTTCACCATTGACTGTGTGTATGTATGTATGCATGCTTCATTTGTTTCAGATTATGGACAACCTTTTGGTACAGATCTGTGGGCACAAGCGAGTAGTGCTATTTCCACCATGTGACGCAAGCCTCCTCTACCTCAGTGGGGATAAATCACAGGTGGTTGACATTGATAAGCCCGACTTGGAGCACTTCCCCTTGTTCGCTCAGGCCCATGCCCACGAGGCTCTATTACAACCTGGTGACGTCCTCTTCATCCCCGCTCTGTGGTTTCACAATGTACAGGCGCTGGAGTTCAGCGTGGCTGTTAACACATTCTGGAGACACCTGGATGATGCTGTGTACGACAAGAAGGATGTGTATGGAAACAAGGACCTCCTACCCGCACAGCGTGCCCTCCAGTTGGTGGACAAGGCCATCACTACACTGTCTGAGCTGCCTGATGAGTACAAAGACTTCTACGCACGAAGACTTGTAACTAATATAGAATCACGACTGTACCTAGATTTAGCAGACAAACCAAAGTCTTGACTGAATTTGCAAGTTTTTTTTTAATTTCAGTAATTTGTCTATTACGTACATGTGATGTTTGTGGGACAATATAGCACCATGGCAGATTCAGACAACAGCTGGTGAGTTTATTACTGGGATCTCTCTCCTAACCTAGACAGCTGCAGGGGGCAAGAAAAAGGAAGGATTGGTGAGAGAACATTACATCTTAAGACAAGCACTTGACTTGAAGGCTTTGGCCATGCAAATGATTCAGCTGGCATCGCAGGTGCCATGCAGGACACAACACTGTGTACATACGTACCTGTTGCAGAAACTCCCTAGCTGAGACAAGATCTGAGCTGCCGTACACAATCCTCTTTGCCGGTTGTGACCGCTATAGAGTACATGTGTGTATAGTGATAGCAGGAGAGAGAGAGCACAGTGTGTGTGTAACACATGTAGGCAAGACAATACACATATGTGCAGGGAGAGAGGATGATACAAAGAGAGGGACAAAGGGGGAGAAAGAGTAAGGAGGAAAGGGGAGAGAGGAGAGAGGCAGTGAGAGAGATTGGAGGGAGATAGGGAGCGATGGGCTGTAATCTTGCCTAACAACTTTCACTGTTTGACTACATACCTTGGCATATTCTTGCAGATTCAGGTATTCGATGTAGTTCCCTCCACCAACCACAAACACAATCGCCTGACACAGAGAAGGCATGAATGAGGATGTTGTATAGCAAACGACACACGCTATAGCCAAACACACTTAACAGATTGCTCAAGGGATACATTGGTACACTGGTACTGTGATTAGGGCACTGCCTCACCTCTTGGAATGGAGTTTTACTCCTTGGAACAGAAGAGCTGAAGGGTTACATGAAAGGAGTTGTAATGTAGAAATGTGCATGTACGTACATACACCACACGTACACACACACATGCACGCACACACATTGCACACACACACACACACACACACACACACACACACACACACACACACACACACACACACACACACACACACACACACACACACACACACACACACACACACACACACACACACACACACACACACACACACGTTGCACACATACCTATCAGCTGATCGCAACATTTTTGGATCAAAGTAACAGTATTCATCTGTTTCCTGTAGAATGGGACCACAACAGGTTAGTGTACAGTGTGTGTGTGTGTGTGTGTGTGTGTGTGTGTGTGTGTGTGTGTGTGTGTGTGTGTGTGTGTGTGTGTGTGTGTGTGTGTGTAACACAGGGTGTGTGTGCTGTGCATGTGCATGAGTGTGTCCGTGTGTGTCCGTGTGTGTGTGTGTGTGTGTGTGTGTGTGTGTGTGTGTGTGTGTGTGCGTGTGTGTGTGTGTGTGTGTGTGTGGTGTGCATGAGGGTGTGCGCGCGTGTGCGTGTGCATGTGTGTGTGTGTGTGTGTGTGCATGTGTGTGTGCATGTATGTGTGCTTACCTTTGATGCTTTCTGCTCAACAAGCTGTTCCACCATTCTAGTAACTGGCAGGCTCTGGGACCGAAGCACTAGGTTCTTCACTCCTTCCATCACAAACTTTGATCCTGAGGACATCAGCCTGGAGAACACCCCTCTGGGGACAGCACACACAACACCACACAAATTACAAAAGGGGTTATTACAGGAGATGTGTATATGGACATGTGTGGCATACCGAACATCCATACATACGTAACACATGCCATTCAAATTGCATTAAAGTGAAACCTGGCTGCAATGGACACTGTACAAGGCAGCCACCTCCCTAAAACAGCCAGCCTCCCTGGCCCTAAACAGCACTAACATAGCACTAAACACTACAGTCTACCTCTGCAGCCACCTCTCTATAAAGACCTGCCTCTAAAACCAACCCTCACCAGACGGCTGTCTGTGACAGATTTTGGTACTACTGCTTATGCTATCATCTGCTCATAAGTGCCAAGGCATCAGGGCTCTTGTGTGTGTACAGGTAGTGGATTCCCACCACACTCTACCTGTCGAGTGCAGGGAGTGCATGAGTGGTCTTGTGTGACTCACGTCATTGTGGCTGTGGCTGTGGAGGCCCCTCCTCCGAGGAGCTTGGTCCTGGGGGCACTCGCCAGCTTTGTGAACGCTCTACGTATGTAGAAGGTGTTACGGAGAGGGAAGACGTGTACACATGCATGTAAGTGTGTGTGTGATAGCTACTGTTTCTGCTGTATACTACGGATACACTACACAGAATAGGTACGGGCATATGTCACATGTCCCATGTATACTGTAAGTCAGTGTGCATGTAGCAGAGCTACTTGTGGTACATTCGTTACCAAATGAATGCTCGGGAGGGCTAGACCAAAGTGATATGGTTTGCGAATCCTGTTGAGACCTACTTCCACTTCTTGAGGTAGTGCAGTGGCCTCAGGTCTGCACCACAGTCCTCCAGCGCTTTTGAGAACTCTGCAAAGTCACTCTGAGTCACAGAGGGAGATACGTAGAATGTCAGAGTAGTCTCCACCCGTGCACCCTTCCTCCCCCTCACACAAGCACACGCCACACCCTTACATGCCCCCCACAGCATCCAGGCCATACTGCACACACCTCAAGCATGTCCTGTGCTAGAATGTAGTAGATAGCAAACAGCCTTATCTTATCCTCAGGAGTGCCAGCAGTAGGGTCCTTTATCAGGTCAAGGTAGGAGGTCTTGTCCTAATGGATGGAGGAGGGGAGAGGGGAGGAGTGGGAAGAGGGAGGGAAGGGATGAATATGGAGAGAGGGAGGGGTGGGTGGAGTGTGAGCTGAACTGCATGCACCTATACCTAATACACAAGAGTGATGATGCAATCAAACACTGCAATGATGCAATAACCAATGTACAGTACATACCAATGTAGCTTTGGTCAGCATTTTCTCTTCCATTTCAAAGAAAGTGTCCAACTTCCTTGCCTACGGACAAGTACAGTTGAAATGGAAATGGGAATATCCACAGAGTTGCACAATTTACATAACGGCGGCCACCCTAGGCCTGTCGTGCATGCAGCAGCCAATACTCACGACATTGTGTCACATACAACGTCGCACATACATGCGTACATACACACGTTAACAGAGGAAACTGTTGGTATACTCAGCTGACACCATTGGGACCCAGCTGAGTGGCCTTAATAGAGAGGTATCCCTAACGTACAGTATGTAATTTGAGCCAGTTTTGTACACATCTCTATGCAGCTGAGACAGTGGGCACCATCCTCATTAGTTAGGTGTCCATATTTCAGAGGTAGTATAAACATGTGTATGAACATATCTCTACATATGTAACTGATCCGGTAGGCACTGTCCTCCTTAGGAAGGTGTCTGAATGCTGGGTGTCCTCTATAAGGAGGTTCAACTGTATTAGAAATGCTTACGTATGTTGCACTAGTGTACCTGAGCCCCTCATACGGCTAACACTACACATGTACAGCTCAAAACACCTTAATGTTCTCCAGGATGGCCATCGCTATGTTGGTGTGAGTGTCGATTCGCTTTTTCTTCTCCAGGAGCTCAGGCAGGGAGCTGACAGCTGAGGTGAGGCGTGCTGTGTTGTCTGCCAGACTGCCCTCCACAACATCAGGGTCATCCTCTTCAGACACACCCTAAGGGGCGGAACCAAGGAAGCAGTTGCCATGCAACAGTGTCATACACAGAGCACCGTAGTGCACAGCAACACAGTCCACCTGCTTACCATGGCCGTCTTCAGACGCTTCACTTCTTCTTCTGACTGTTTGTACTCTTCTAATTCGCTTTGGATGGCATCCGCCACGGTTGGAAAGGGGCTGTAAGTCAATTCAACACAGACACACATGGAGTAATGGCACTTCCTTTTCCCTTCTCTCCCTCTTTCCTCTCATTCCACTGCATCTGTGTGTGTGTGTGTGTGTGTGTGTGTGTGTGTGCGCGCGCACGTGTGTGTGCGTGTGTGCATGTGTGTGTGTGTGCATGCGCATGTGTGTGTGTGTGCATGCGCATGTGTGTGTGTGTGTGCATGGATGGGTCCACAAGTGTCACCACTCATGCTCACCACTCACCTCCCTCTGTGTGCCTGCCAAAATGTGTCCATCTGTGTCAGATCATACGTCTTTTGCTCTGCAGCTGCAGATGCACCAGCGTGCTGCTCACTGTCACTTGGGGCTACTGTGACACGGTTCAATGAGAGATCCTGAAGGAGGGGAAGGAGGGGGGGAGAGTAGGGGAGGGTAGGAAGCACAAAGAGACAGGGAGAACAAGGAAGGAGTGGATGGACAGATAGCGCGTGTGAAGTGAAAGGTTGGAGATAGATGCACAGTAAGACGAGCATAGAATGGAGTGCTGAAAGTTACAGTAGCTGCCAAAATACGCCTGTCTGAACTTACTAGAATGTCATGTGCTAACGCTTGGTATGTCCAGGTGTGATGCATTGGTGTGGCCAAGTCAATCCCTCGGTCCAGGATGACCAGGAGAGGTCGATGTAAGCTGCAACACACAACAGACAACAGCAGTGAATGCACAACACTGCTCTGAAGCGGAGCTAAAGAAACTCTTGAAAATGAAAACTGTAGGTCATTCGCTAAAGAGACATCGTACGTACCTAAGTTGTGAGAATGTCATGTTTTCTCCTGAAAAGACATTGTTCCGAGAATCCCTCAAGTTGTCCCTCAGTTTTTTGTCTAATGCTTGTGCAACCATCTCGGCAGCGTTGCCACGGGGACAGCGGATCACTGGCACAGCACCTGGGGAGAGCAGAGAGGAGAGTGGAGGGGATGGGAGGGGAGGGAGGGGGAAGCTTGAAAACAAACCTTAAAGTACAGTAGAAGTGATAAACCAAGTTGCAAGGGAAGCACTGTATGATTATGTGTCTAACTATAATGCGATATAGGTAGATGTGGGCCTACTGTTGACACTAAAGACACTTACCAGCAGTGGCCAGCACCGCAAAGAGACTATCGACAAGAACATCTGTAACTGCTTGTATGTCTGCGTCTTTGGCATCCGGCTGGTTGAGTGCTGGATGGAGGGAGGGATGGAGGTGAAGACAGGAGGGGAAAGTGCAAAGGAGGAGAGAAGGGAAGCAAGGGATACAGAAGGAGGTGGAAGTTCATTAGGATAGGTAGTCTCTACACAAGAAATCTACAAAATGCTGAACAGAAGAATAAAGCAAGAAGAGTATCCCCTCCCCCTCCCCCTCCCCATACACACACAACACCACAGACACACCTCCTCCACTAGGTACACATTCCTCACCATAGTATGAAATGCTCTCCCTTCCACTGTGTCTTGCAACAAAGAGGTCGTCCTCCAGAGTGACAAAGTTGAGGTATTGATCATACACCTTGGCCACCTGTGCCACTGCGTTGGCGTCCAGTGCAGCTTGTGCCAGGTCTTCCAGCAGGGTACGTGAGAGAGGGGAGATGAAGTTGAGGAAATATCGAGAATAAAGCTGCTTGCGCAGGTCCTGTGTGCGGGCAAGAAGGATCGGGATTGGTAGCTAATGTGAACAGTGCTGTCAAGTGCATGTGCGGGAGTGCATTTCAATAGTTGTGTAGCTGGTTTCACACAAGAACTGAGTTGCTGAGTGTGTTCATGTTGTGTGTGCGCGCGCGCGCGCGTGCGTGCGTGCGTGCGTGTGTGTGTGTGTGTGTGTGTACGTCTGCATGTGTTTCACAATTCAGTCTATGTGCATATTCCATCACCTGGCACACTCTCTTGATATTCTCTGAAGTTGGTGCAATGAAGTACACTGCAGGTGTGTCCTGAATAGCTTCCCGATCAGAGTCAAGGGGGCTGGGGGAGAGGCGGGGCAACATAGTCGTGACCAAGCACACCACCCAGGAAATATGATCACCACTTTGAATGAGTGCTTCAAGACAATGGGAAACATATCGGTCCATTGTCTGAAGCAGCATAATGATTGAAGTGTAACTTTCAACTGCCCATCATTGCTGTTCTGCCCCTCCCTCTCTCTTCTTCCCCTTCCCTTCGAACTCCCTCCTCTCCCCTCCCTTCCCTCCCTCCCCCTTTCCTCTCCTCACAGATGGAGTGTCACTCCAAGGTCCCTCAGCTCCTTGACTGGGAGCAGTGGAGAAATGATGTCTTGGCCACACCTGTCATATACCAACACCTGATGGGAAGAATGCAAAATGGAACATCCAAACACTATCACATAGATACAGCGAACTACTGGTACATTTATACAGTATACACAGCAGCTTGCTGTACTAATACACTGTACCTTCCATACTGGCTCGGCTGCAGATTGTGACTTGGGTAGAGGATTGTTCAAATTGAGCATACGCTTAATTGCACCTGACCAGAGACAGAAAAAGCTTCACTACATTAACAACATTTCACCTGCTTCTTACCTCTGTAACACACAGCCCCTCCCCCCACAAGCACACATGCACACACAATGTTATACGCTAGGTATTTCAATACACATCATATCATACTTGGAGATTAATGTACTCTTCAGGGCCTCCTTGAGAACAACCTAGCTGCTACTCAAAGTATAGTCCATTCCTTAGTGGAATAGAGGAGTAGGCCATCTCCTTACCTATCTGTTTATCCCTTAGAGAAGGCGCCACTCCCGCTGCCGAAACGCTCGACGATACTGGTACGGCGGCCATTTTTGTGGTAAGCAGTTATTTAATATAGATAGCAGTGGCTACATAACGCATATTAATTGGGATTCCCCTCTGTACATCCCTGCCTAAGCCCTATGCGCATCTAGGGCTGTGTCATGAGCGAACAGCGTTTGGATTAATGCCGTCCTCCTTCTAACAGCTGGCAAGTCTACTCTGCACAGTCTCATCTGTCTATTAATTTATTCTTACTCGTCGTTTGTTGTACTTTGCATCTTTTATACTCTTTGTATATTATACAAGTACTAGTGCCTATGTTACTGTACAAACCTAGTTTAATGCACTTTTACTCAGTGAGGTGAACTGTATGTCATTTGTCCTTGCCACGATCAGCTGGCTCATTCTACTCTGGACCATGCCCGACTATGGTTTACCCCGACTCGTAGGGCAAATTTGGGACACCTCTCTAATGAGGACAGTGCCTGCTGTCCCAGCTACTTAGAGATGTGTACAATTTAAAAGTATTTCTGAAATAAGGATACCTCTCTAATCAGGTCACTTGGGTCCGTTCCAAACCGTCCTGTAGGTGTTTGGAATGGAGAGGTGTCACTGTGGTATACTTGCTTTTGTATCCATGCTTTGTACGTATGTAGCCCTAGGAATAATTTCCACTCTCAAAAAATTCCCCCCAAATCCCCTCCGTGATCACCCCCCCCCCCCTTAAATACCACATATGTATAAACTGTACTAGCAGACCTATTTAATACATGCTACCAAGAGTCTCCTATGTGCTCATGATACCCCACACAATAGAGGAATTTCACAGATAGTGCAATGCAGTGATTATAGTACTGTGTTACCGCTTCTTGTCTTCTTCCAGGTATTGTGACTAACCACGAGTCGCTGTCATGGCGATGTATACAGACTGGCTGTCTGCCAAGGACATCCCTCCGTCCGTCAGCTTTGACCATGTTTTGCAGACATACCCTCCCGGAGTTGGCCGCTCAGTCGTCCAGTCCATTGTCAAGTCCATTGTGGATGCGGGGCAGAGCAGTAAACCCATCCCTCTACACACCCATGCACAGGTGACGTGGACCATGCAAGTGTTGGGTCACGGGCTCACCCTCCCTCTGCAAGACTACGTCGACATCCAGCGTTGTGTGGACATCTACAGTGACTGGTTGATGGCAACCGTTCATAGGAAGGGAGACAAGCAGTCTATCCCTTTACCACTGTTTGAATCACCGGAGCACTATATCACCATCATGTTCTCCCAGTACTTCTCCTCGCTGTTTGTGGACAAGAGGGCAGAGGGGAACCTCTTGAATCACCAGGTGAATCTTTGCCGCACGGTCCTGGAGATCACTCACTCCACACTCAAGGAGGCTAGCTTGAGCTGTGAGACCTGGGGCAGCATCATGACTTCTCTATTGAAAGTGGCCGATATGCTCCTCGCTGTCCCAGCGGAACCGATGTCACTCGGAGAGCAGCTCAGTGACAACCTCGTCTTTGTTGTGTTTGACCTGTGGCTGCGTATGTGTGCTTCCCCCTTCCCATCTCCCTCCCTATGGAAGGCCCTGCGTGAGAGCTGTATCTCCTGGCGCCACCACCCTGAGGTTGTCCGACACTGGTCTGCACTTATGATCTCGCTGACAAAGCGGGTCATTGGTGTACTCTACAGCCCAGGTAACTGCATTTTTGTGAGTGACCCGAAAGTAGATTTTGGCCAGTCTGCATCGAGGCTGGCCAAGGATGCCCTAGTCCAGTGCTGGTTTCGAATGCTGCACACCATTGGCAACCCCGTTGAGTTGTCTTACCCACACATGATGGCCCAATCTCCGGCGTTTCAGCAGGTTCTCAGTGACGAGCCCGCCCCAACCTGGACACAGCCAGCAGCATTGGACAGCCTCAAGGACATCTTCCACAGTGCAATGACATGCATCTCGCAACTCGTGGACATGTTCCTCAGTGTCAATCCCCCTCAACAGCAGCAGCAGCTCGATCCCGCTGGGGATGGAGGGTCGCAACAAAGCTCCCCCATGATTGGAGTGAGGGGACTACGAGGAGATGATCTCTCCTCCAAGGGCATGTTCTCCACACTGGCAACCACCAAGCCTAAGGCACCTTTGATGAAGACCCCGAGCCACCCCACTCCTGCTCCATTTGTCGTACTGCCTGCCAACTTATCAGCTTCATCAGGTGATGTTTCCCGGCTTGCTAGCCCCTTTCACCGTGCTAGTGTAGGAGGAAGTGAACAGGGCTCTGTGTCTCATTCGGATGGGTTGGCACATCCCTCCACTGGGTCACTATGGGCCTCCCTGAGCAAGGGGAAGCTGCCGTCAAAGCCAAGAGGTGAGTGATGGTGCATGTGTGCCGATGATTCTCAAACATCGCGTTGTGAGTGCACATCACAGTGTTACTGAATGAAACTATGTTTAAGGTCATTGAACTCAATGCTTGCTACTGCTGGTGTTGTTATTGTATGTATATGTGGTGCAGTTGGTGGTGTTTAATACACAATATAACTTACAGTATAATGACTTGTATCCAGTGGAGTACTGTGTTCCACTGGTGCACATCTGTACTTACTGTCTGTTGGTCATTCTGTGTGTGCAGGTGCCACTCTTCTCCACCTCTTTGGTGCGTGGCTGTTTGAGGCTGTTATTTGGCACAACTCCAAAATCCCACACAGTGAGTGCACAGCTACATACCTTTGTCACATGACAGTCATGTGACTTGGATGGCTACCTCTTTCACATGTGAATCTGTCACTCCTTGATTAACTAACTGCTTGCAGTAGTTATGTAATGGGTTTGCTATAGAACCAGACATGTTCATACAACAAGTGTAGAATGTACACACCACTATATAGTTGCTTAGATGTTGTGTAGTGAGTGTTACCCATTTTCAAGTGTCAGAATGAAGCTGTGAATACATACAAAGATCAAACTGGTACGTAGTTACTACGTACACATCAGCAGCAAAGGCTTGCCGATTGCTCGCTTGAAAAGTTGCTGATATACTATCTTATTGCCTGACTGTCTGCACTGTCACTGTGTGTATCTCTCATGTGTACAGTGTATTTGGTGATTGTCTCAGATTGGTTTATGTGTATATGGCTGACATCCTCTTGTTAAACTCACTTTCTTCCTGTCAACAAGTCATCTTTCTCTTGTCATCATGTCACTCCTGTCATCATGTCACTCCTGTCATTCTATTACTCCTTCCAGAGAGTCCTTCTGCTGTTCACTTTGAACCAGGCCGTGCAGTTGCTCTTGGCACGCTGTGTCGCATATTCTGCTCACAGTCCCCACAAGAACACACTCCTTCCGTATACCTGGCTCGGTTCTACCAGGCAGTGTCCATTGGGCTGGACTACGATAGCAAGGTGGGAGGAGGAAGGCGTTGAGGGGTGGGAGGGGCGGGAGGGCGTGGAGGGGTGGGAGAAGCAGGAGGGTGTGGAGGGGTGGGAGGGGCAGGAGGGTGTGGAGGAGTGGGAGGGGCAGGAGGGTGTGGAGGAGTGGGAGGGGTGGGAGTGGCAGGGGGGCATGGAGGGGCAGAGATAGATACCTCAAGTACATGTGAAGACTAGCTTGTTTTACTGTTTCATGTGGCTGTCCTTCCTCGGTGGGAATTAGCATTTCCTCACCTTTCCTTGTTGCCTGCAGATTCAGCGGGGAGCACTCCTGGTTAGCGTTGTGCTGAACACAGCCAATCTCTTTCGAATTGGGTTGCCCGGAGTCAATGTCTTGGCACTGCCCTTCCTCACTGCCCTTGGACAGATTCTCTGCAAGGACCACATCAGTTTTGAGTGAGGAGTGTGTGGTAAATGTACAATGAAATGAGAGTAGATGTGTGTGTGAGTGTGTGCGTGTGCACGTGTGTGTGTGTGTGTGTGTGTGTGTGTGTGTGTGTGTGTGTGTGTGTGTGTGTGTGTGTGTGTGTGTGTGTGTGTGTGTGTGTGTGTGTGTGTGTGTGTGTGTGTGTGTGCATGTAAATGCTGTGTTCTCACCAGAAAATTGTTTAAGAAGAGGGCACAGGACCGTTATGTGAGAAGTGTCTAGTGGATGGCTGGGTGTGGGAGAGAGTGTCATCGTCCTGTGCAAAGTGCAGTAGCTGAATGCAGGGAGAGCCTCATTATGTAGTGTTTGCAAATGCTATTGCCCACACCACATGACTAGAGAAACCTTCCAAGGAGGGTACAGTGCCATGTTTAAAGCATCAAGGAGGGAGTGTAAGGGAGCAAGAAGGATTCTGCACCCTTGAAAAGTAGCCTAGAGCGAGCATTGTGTATAGGATGTGTTTAAGTGACGCCACACTACTCCTCGCATGTCTCTGTTCCCATTGCCGCTGTGCAGATGCAAAGTGAATTGGCAAGACATCCGCAGCTCTGCAATCCAGATCCTTCTGTCCATCCTCCCCCTTCCTCTTCACTTCCAGCAGGCTACCGTGACAGGTGAGCTTGCTCGAATGTGCCGTATTCTTGAACAGTGACCGCATGACACCAATATGACCACAGAACTGTTTTGTACATTGACTAGCTGGCGTCACTGGTGTTAAAGTACTGTGCTACCACAATGTGGACATACAGTAAGATGCAGGATTAGTAGTAAAGTTGGTAGGGCGAGGAACAGAGCGACATACAGTAGGTGCAGTGTACAATTGTCTGGGTGATTATGGATAGAGTCAGAGGGTGTGGGTGGTATCAAACATTATGATGTATAGAAGCATGAATTGCCATAATAATACCCAGACATCCCTATGTACTGGCCTGTCCCCCCGCCTGTCCCCCCACCTGTCCCAACTACTTGTCCCCCCCTCTTACCTGTCCCCCCTCTCATCTGTCCCCCCCTCTCACCTGTCCCCCCTCTTACCTGTCCCCCCGCCTGTCCCCCCACCTGTCCCCCCCTCTTACCTGTCCCCCCGCCTGTCCCCCCACCTGTCCCCCCTCTCACCTGTCCCCCCCTCTCACCTGTCCCCCCCTCTTACCTGTCCCCCCCGCCTGTCCCCCCACCTGTCCCCCCCTCTTACCTGTCCCCCCGCCTGTCCCCCCTCTTACCTGTCCCCCCACCTGTCCCCCCCTCTCACCTGTCCCCCCGCCTGTCCCCCCCTCTTACCTGTCCCCCCCTCTTACCTGTCCCCCCGCCTGTCCCCCCCTCTCACCTGTCCCCCCGCCTGTCCCCCCCTCTTACCTGTCCCCCCGCCTGTCCCCCCCTCTCACCTGTCCCCCCCTCTTACCTGTCCCCCCCTCTCACCTGTCCCCCCCTCTCACCTGTCCCCCCCTCTCACCTGTCCCCCCCCCTCTCACCTGTCCCCCCCTCTCACCTGTCCCCCCCTCTCACCTGTCCCCCCCTCTTACCTGTCCCAATGTAACATTGGCTGCTGTACTTCACTTATTAGTAAATGTTGTCCTCTTCTCACCTACTGCTAGCTAAGGCTATCCAGCTTAAGCTTTCAGCGTGCTCTTGGATTTCACTTCTTTACATTTGGAAGTGCACTAAGTTATGTGTGTACAACCGACTACGTTTGTGAAGGCCTCATTTCTTTGTTTTGTGAATGCAGATCTGAACAAGGTGCTTGCCTCCAGGCAAGCACAGGCACAGCAAAAGAAACAGTCCATTTCAGAGGAGGCTCCAAACGAAGTGAATGAGAAGGGCTCTGTGCCAAGACAGACATTCCTTTCACTCCATCTACGCCTTCAGCAGCTGGTGAACCATGCGCTGGACTCTGAAACAGATCCTCAAGGCATGCAGTACCTACTCTGTGGACTGGGCACCTTGTTGCAGGATACAGTGTCCTTTGAGAAGGAAGCTCTGAAGAGGCAGAAACTTGCAAATAAGCACCAAAAGGAGCCAGAGCCTTCCTTGGCTACCGGTGGTGAGGAACACAAGAACACAAAGGCACAAGTGAGGGAGGACCAGCCAAAGGGGGAGGGGCAGTTGGAGGAGAAGGGGCGTATCCCTGAGGTGATCATCACTCATGGCAGTGTGTCACAGGATGAGGGAGTGGGTCATGGGTCATCCAGAGCGCCACTCAGGGGAGTGAAGGAAACAGCAAACACCGAATCATTGCTGGAGGAAGGCTTCAGTAAGTGTGTGACTCACTTGGTATTCATTTGCACTTCAGTACCATATCCTGCACATCACATGCATCTTCATCGGTGCTCATGTTCACTGCATTGTCAGATTATTGCATAAGAATTCATATTTATTGCACAACCATTCATATCTATTTCATAATCATTCATACTTATTGCATCACCATTCATCCACAATAAATGCATTTAGTGGTGTGCAAAGGTCATTGGTTATTTCCCTTTAATGGAGTATGTATGGGGAATATCCCTCGATCGGCACAAGCTCAGGTAGTTAGTTAATGTTGTGTTGAGGCATCCTCCTTTGGCATAGATATGTAAGGGTAAATGAGTCTTAAGTGTAACAAGTACATTAGCAGAACAATACCGTTCCTGGAGAGCATAGAGTGTACGTAAGATGTTTCAACCACAAAGTTTATTATCCACTTACAAACCTTACAATTTAAACAGATTTTTATAACTGACGAAGACTTTCATTCAGACCCTCAATTGCATTATTAGTTTGGCTAGTGCATAGGCTTCCTATGTAGTACACAACCCCTTTGTAGATTGGGTTGAGTGTTTATGTGTGCTGCTGTACGGAGCTGTAGTGAGGTTTTCATTTTACCATATAAGGAGGGCAATCTTTATTATGCTGACATCATCTTCCAAAATTCCAAGGGGGAGTGAGATTACAGTAAGGGGTGAAAACCTTTCTCAATGCTCCCCAGCTGTGTCACTGCTGTGGTCCTGCTGTATTCCAACCACACTGCCCGCTTTGGATGACGGCAAGCACTAAAAATGGTAGCGTACACATGACCTCGTTAAATACCTTTTACCATGCACAATACATGTGTGGTTTTGTGGTAACGGGCTGTACTGTGATGGTCACTCCCTAGACATTGTGGCCTTGCGTACAATGTAATATCTGCTTATTGCCCAGTGAATATGGCTTACACTGTAGCACACATGTGCACACACACACATACACACACACACACACACACACACACACACACACACACACACACACACACACACACACACACACACACACACACACACACACACACACACACACACACACACACACACACACACAGATACACACACGCACACGCACACACACACACACACACACACACGTACTGTATGTTAACATGTGCATAATGACTTTCACCTCTCACAGCTCAGCAGACCATAGCTCTGTACAAGAAAGCCATTTCAATGACCAGCCTGTGCCTGAAGGAATGGGACAGTAACTTTTGTGTGACCTTGTCTGCTCTTTCCCTCTTGAGTAGCTTGGCCAGCTTGTCGTTTGAGGACAGGCCTCTTGGAGGTGTGTGCGTGCTTGTGTGTGTGTGTGTGTGTGTGTGCGCGTGTGTGTGTGTGGTGTCCATCAGGACAAAGTGCAAGTCAAGGATGTTTAAAGCTATGTAAATGTGTTTGCATGCTAAAGCCGGCTAGTCTGTCAACCATGGAATACATCTATAGATGCTTGTATGGAGGGCAATGTCATAACCTGTGTCACAGCTCAGTTGATAGCCTCAACACCTAACTCCCTCCCTCCTTCCCTCCCACTCCCTCCCTCCTTCCCTCCCACTCCCTCCCTCCTTCCCTCCCATTCCCTCCCTCCTTCCCTCCCATTCCCTTCCTCTCCCTCCTTTCCTTATTTCCTCCATTTCTCTTCATCCCTCCTTTTGGTATCTCCCTCCCACTCCTTCCCTTTCCCTCCCTCTCCCTCCCTCTCCCTCCCTTCCTTATTTCCTCCATTTCTCTTCATCCCTCCTTTTGGTATCTCCCTCCTACTCCTTCCCTCTCCCTCCCTCTCCCTCCCTTCCTTATTTCCTCCATATCTCTTCATCCCTCCTTTTTGGTATCTCACTCCCTCCTCCCACCTTCCCACAGACATTGCTGACAGTAAGCGTGTAGCAAGCCTGTTGTGTGAGTTCATCAAGAAGCATGCCAGTAAGGAGGGCCTCTCTCACTCACGGGACCTGCACACCATGCTGGTGGCAGCCTTCTGGGCCATCCTGCAGTGGATCATTCACAGGCAGGAGCTCATCAGTGATAAGGTATCACATCCATTTGTGTGTGTGTGTGTGTGTGTGTGTGTGTGTGTGTGTGTGTGTGTGTGTGTGTGTGTGTGTGTGTGTGTGTGTGTGTGTATCCTTTAATGAGGATGAGGATGAGGAGAGAGGGGAAGTTGAGAAGGGGAAGAGGGGAATTATGAAGGTTGAGAGGAAAGGCATAGCTGAGAATGTGGAAAATGCATTGTAAAGTTGGTGGGAGGGGAGGAAGTGGAGGAGGTGATATGATAAGGAAGTCTGCTTGTTGGCAGAACTGTGTACCAGTTGGCATATCTACAACACTCCTGTTTCCTGCAGCTGGGTGCCAGTAGGAACATTGAACCACGCATGTCTCTTCCTGTTGCAGGAGATGTTGTCAAACATTCTATCTGTGATTGAGTTGGGGATATCTGGGAGCACCTCAGAGTCCCAGGGGGAGGATGGTGACATACAGGTTGTCTTCAAAGGTACTCATGTTTTTCTGCATCAGGCTTTGTAGTGTTTATAGTTATCATCACATGCTCATTACCTGTTCATTTCATGCTTGTTACATTACACATGTCCTGTTCACATGCATATCATGTGTGTGTGTGGTTGTTATGTGCTCATCACATGCATATCATGTGTGTGTGGTTGTTATGTGCTCATCACATGCATATCATGTGTGTGTGTGTGCTATGTGTTCATCACATGCATATCATGTGTGTGTGTGTGTGTGTGTGTGTTGTTATGTGCTCATCACATGCATATCATGTGTGTGTGTGTGCTATGTGTTCATCACATGCATATCATGTGTGTGTGTGTGTGTGTGTGTGTGTGTGTGTGTGTGTGTGTGTGTGTGTGTGTGTGTGTGTGTGTGTTGTTATGTGCTCATCACATGCATATCATGTGTGTATGTGTGTGTGTGTGTGTGTGTGTGTGTGTGTGTGTGTGTGTGTGTGTGTGTGTGTGTGTGTGTGTGTGTGTGTGTGTGTGTGGTTGTTATGTGCTCATCACATGCATATCATGAGGGTACCAAGTCACCAGTTGCTGTCCTCTCAACACACTCACATGCACTCTGCTATGCACCAAATGAACCCTCTTCCCTTCTTACTCACCATGGATGTCTCCCTGCCACACCAAAGTTTATAAACTTCTCTTGTTCTGGATCTCTCCAGGTGATAAGGAGATAAAGCCATTGTCGGGGCGCACTGGACAGATAGCTGAATACCTACTAATCAGCCTCATGGAGAAGACTGTGAGTCATGCTATAACTTTACATGGGCTAGTCTAAGGTATGTAGCACCTCCTGCGCTTCCTGTATTATGGTGTCTAAATATGGTAGCGGTGTCATTACAATTGTGTATTTATAGTAACAGAGGCACAAGAGGATGTCAGGTGGTATGGCCATGTGGTCTATTGTGTAAACATTGGTTAGCACAATTATAGCCATGAATGAAGGGCTACTTCTCATATGCCTAATATGGGCATGCAACAGAATTCAAAGTGGTTAATTATGTTTCAGGTTCGAATTCAGATCTTTCTTGGTGGTTAAAGGTTAGGGGTTTTTCATGGTGGTTAAAGGTCACAGAGGTCTTTCATGGTGGTTAAAGGTTAGGGGTTGTTCATGGTGGTTAAAGGTCACAGAGGTCTTTCATGGTGGTTAAAAGTCACAGAGGTCTTTCATGGAGGTTAAAGGTCACCAAAGTCTTTTAGTATACGAGTGAAGTGACACCATGGTAACCAGTTTGTTGAATAGTGTGTGTGTGTGTGTGTGTGTGTGTGTGTGTGTGTTGTGTGTATCGGAGAATGAGCTCAGCCCATTCCAGACCAAACTGTTGAGTCACCTTGCTGAATCATCTGCTGAAGAGTGTGATCAGCAGCAATCTGCGCTATTTGTGTACACCTTGTGCTTTGCTTGCTTGTTGTTGTGCAATAAGCAAACAACTACGGACA